>JADRCD010200287.1:18347-40847 GCA_019843815.1 Montemys delectorum | reverse complement strand
ACAAGCAGGTTTACTGACTGCTCAGATGAACCCCAGGCAAACTAAGATCTAAATGTTAATTATGGTTAAGTGAAACTTAGATCAAATAAAAATCTTAAAATGGGAAACACTAATATTTTATATCATCTGTTTTTATAAACAAAATTCATATTCTGGAAATATAAGTGAAATTACACCTTGATGTAAATTGTAAAAGTAGAAAGAATAATCTCAAATTGCCTATTTTATTGTTGATGGGGAACAGTGGCGGCAACCTCGTCAGAAAGCACCACACACTAGGCCCAAACAGTTCCATGTAAGAGGTTTAATTAAGAGAGGGAGAGAGGGGTCAGTAGTGCGGAAAGAGAGAGAAGGGAGAGAGAGAGAAAGGAATGCTCGTATTTATATGATTGCTGACGTGTATAGCCAGGTAAAGGTTGGAGGCGATTCCAATGGATTCTGGGAATATGGCGGCTGTTGCTCTGGCAACAGGTCTCTGAGACCCGCCCATGAGTCACCACAGGCTTTGGATGCTAACAATGGTCATATATGTCAGTCACATACATACATATATATTAAATTATGTTCAATTTACTTTAAAACCACCCCTAATAAGATAAACTTTATTTAGACTTAGCTTCACCTTCAAGAAACATGTGTGTTTAGACAATCCAGTTTTCTGAATACTTGCAGTTTCTTATCTGTCCATTAAAGGAAAAAAAACTAGAATTGATTTCTTAGTTCCTGTCCAGCTATGGAGGCTATGGTCTTTAAATGCTCCATATTGTACAGGGGAAAAGTGGGACACAAACTCTTACGTGTTCACATGTGAAGTGTAAATTCTAATTCTGGCCAAAGATGCTGAGTACTCAACTTCCTCTGGCATATCAAAGGGACACACGTGCAAATGGGAAAGTTCCCACTAGTTAAAGCTATACAACTTTACCCAGAAAACAAATTGAGTACTATTGCCTTGAACTATAAGGCATAAGACAAATAAATCGATCCTACCATGCACACATTATTAAATGATGTGTGTAGATGTTCTGCCTTCAGGGAGATGGAACATAACTCTGCACTTTTAATGTGTGAGATTTGAGTGACCTCCTTCCAAAAGAACTTGGTGAAGAAGAGATAAACAGAGGGGTAATTGCCATGGAGAAATCTGACTAGTATGCCCTCCGCCAGGTGACCCAGGTGAGCACCAGCTTTGCTGGCAGCGTGGTACCCTTGATGCCATATGATGTTTCTCTAACAAAGGCATCGATGAAAAGAGCAGTAGGAAGTGCTGGGTTGCATGACATTTTCTTGTTACCATCACAGTTAAACGATATCTGCACTGTTTTAAAGAATACATCTTAATTTACATACTTCATTATGCATGCTTATTTATTTGGGGGAAGTGTCCTGGGGAGAACAATCTGCAGGTGCTGCCTAAGGATCAGATTCAAGTTAAATTTGGCAGCAAGAACCTGGATCCACTGAGCCATCTTGCTGACTCTAATTTATGTTTAAAAATGATTTAAATGGCCAAGATTCCAACATGAAAGTATTCTTAATAATACTTTGACTATGTTTTGTGTAAATCTCTCAAGTTCCTTCAATCATAATAAAGTAGCTGAAAGGACTCAAATGGCTTAGGACACACTGAGACCACCTTCTCAGCACAAAGGGGATAGATGTATTTGCCCCAGAGGGACAGAGGGCAGGGGATAAGAAACAAAGACAGGATATAGAGGACAAGAAAGAAGGAAAAAGGAACAAGGAAGATGGGGAAGGATATTTTTCCTGGAAGGACAAACGACTGCCTCTGGATAAAGAGGAGACAGTGACACAAAGACAAATGGCAGTTTATAAAGGGGAAAGGGGAAACCCCAGGTTAGGATGAGTTGGTTAGTTTTGATTGGACAAGTGAGATAAAGGGGGCTTTTGATTGCTGGAACTTGGTGGTCAGCCTCAGGAGGCTGAAATGTGATCTAACAGTTTAGCAAGGCAGAGGGGACAAGGTAAGGACAGTACCTGCCAGCGCCATGTCTGCCATGCCTTAGTCTACTAGAGCCCTTCAATTATATCTCTGAATCAAGAAACAAAAATAAATGATATGAAGAGCAATAGAGGTAGTAAAATTTTAAAAGTCATTATATTGAGTATCATATTGTAAGTGTATTTAAAATGAGCAAGATACAAGATTTATTTCCCTGGATATGTTTTCCAAATGTCGCAGTGTTCGAAAGTTCATTAGAAATAACTCATGTGAAATTTTCATTCGAGCAAATGTATTTGAAATTAGCTCCGGTTAATGTCTTATTTCTATTACTCAAGCTTGTTCCTAATTATTCAGCCTTTTATTTGGGGGCATCAAAGCACAGCAAATGCTTTAGACAGCCCAATTTTAAGGAAATGTTACAGTTCCCTAATGGACTCTCCCATTGCGTTTCTTGGCCCAGAAGTGGTGCCTCATAAATGTTTGATGAATGAATGCAGCTGCCTCTTATTGCTCCATTCACACGCTGTCTTGACAGTCTCCTAGGTGTGATTGCAGGTCTGTATGGTGCTTCTGCTTCTCCTTTACCACACTGTCTCAGCAACCAATCCTCCACAGAAGGCCTGATGACTATGGATACCCATCACAGTCCCTTCCGGACTTCTGCAGCTGCTCTTACGGTGTGTTAGTCAGATCCAGAAGATGGAAAAAGCCTGAGCTCAACACAGAGATGTGTGCCCTATTTTAATAAACGCTGCTCTATGATATGCTACTGGGAAATAAACTAAACCCTCCACTGGCAATCTCCCACCTTTCTGGGAATACCTGAACAGTTTTGCATAACATACTGTCTATGGTGTTTTGAATAAGAATGGCCCCCATAGGCTCACGTATTCGAATGTTTGGTCACCAGGGAGTGGCAGTATTTGAAAGGATTAAATACAGCATTGTTAGAGGAAGTATGTTACTGAAGAAGCCATGCCAAGCCCAACATGTCTCTCTCTCTCTGTCTCTGTCTCTCTGTCTCTGTCTCTCTCTCTGTCTCTCTGTCTCTGTCTCTCTCTGTCTCTCTCTCTGTCTCTCTCTCTGTCTCTCTGTCTCTCTCTCTTTCTCTCTGTCTCGGTCCCTCCCTCCCTCCCTCCCTCTTCACATAAAAAATCATATCTGCTCTTCACATAAATAACATTCAATAGTGGAAGAGGCACAAATGACAGACTCTTATACAAGAAGAAAAAAAAACCAAAAAACAAAAACAAAAAAATCAGGAGTAATTACTATGTCCTGGCAACCTGTCAATCCAGGTGAGTGTTGGTCAGAAGCCACTCCATGGAGGGCAAGGGAAGATTTCTGTTTGGAATGCAGTTGTGCTTGTAGAGTAGCTTCCTTGTCCATTGTTCTCTGTCACTTGCTTCCACACCCTGTGCTCATCCAGCTAACAACTGGACTGTATCCATGATTCCAGAAGAAATGTCAATATTTGATACTGAGCTGATTTCTCAGACCGCCTTCTCAAGAGAAGAGTTTGAGACCTACTTCTCAAAACTAAACTATCTCTGTCTACTTTACTCCAAACAACTAATTTTTCCACTAAAACAATTTAAAACTAAAAACAATTTTTTTAAATCTCGTGGATTCTCTTTGAATCTGGATTGAGTTTACCTCTTGGCCATTTGTAATTCTTTTTCCGGAAAGCTTGTCTCTCTTTTGGGTGTGTCTGTGTACAGGCTAGTACTAGGCCAACTTGACAGGAGCTAGGGTCATTTGAAAAGAGAGAACGTGAACAGAGGGCAGTGTCCCTATCATACTGTCCTTAGGCCAAGACTATGGTAGGTTTTCTTGACTGATCATATCTGTGCAGAGCACAGCTCAATGTGGGCTATGTCATTCCAGGTGATCCTGGTGCTCTAAAAAAGCAGGCTGAGCAAGCCATGAGAAGCAAGACCACAAGCAACGATTTTCCATGGCTTCTGCTTCATTCAGTTCCTGCCTCCAGGTCCCTACCTTGGGTTCCTGCCCTAACTTAGTTCAGTAATGAAGTATAACCTAGAAATTTAAGAAATTTAACCTTTTCTTCCCAAGTTGTTTTTTGTTATGGGATTATTATATCACAATAAAACCTTGAAGACAGTCTGACCACTATTCACAGTGCCTTTAACACATTTGAGTAGTGTGTACTCAGATATATATATATATTTAAGTGCTATTATACTTTGCAACTTTTAACAAAATCACCAAAAACCGTTCAAGGTCTTTCAAAGGATGACATAGTTGCACCTGTGTTTAATTTTTTAATTCATTATTTGTTTCATGTTGGTGATATAATACAACCTGAGAGAGTATACAACATAGAGATGTAGATATTTTTATTTTTCAACCCAAACCACCCTAGACTTCTGTATTTCCTGCAAATTCTACTTAAAGCTGGGTCATTATCCTCTCCACTTTGTCTCCCTTGTTAAACCCTTTCAGCCCTTTTCCTATCAACTTCCTTCATTCATTGGACACACCTGATTTTCTAAGTTACTGCAGGTAACCATTTTGCTACCATATAGTATTGTTATATGTTTTCTACCCACCACAACACTTTCCATTAGCATCTCCACTCCAATGTCTTGGGAGCTTTATCTAACATTCTCCTTCCTGATTTTCAAACTTGTGCCAGCCACCTTCTCCCCAAATTGGTGTTGCCCTTAAGGTTTTGTTCATGAAAGTACTCCATTTCTGTAATTTCTTTTCTTAGTTTTTTTTTTCTTCCCTTGTGTAACAAACCATTCCAACACTTGATGGCGGCAGGGCACAGCAACAACTACTTCATTTGGATTACAGCTGTGAGAGTGCAGAGATAGATAGCTGGAAGCAAGCTCTAAACCACGGTCTATCCTGAGATACCACAGGTATCTCTGAGCTAGCCCAGGTGTCTCCCTTCAATGTTTTTGTTTGTTTATTTTCTTATGCTTGTTAGTGTTTTGTCTCCAAGTGTTTATGTATGTTTGATCCATGTCTGGTGCTGGCGGAAGCCAAAAGAGGATGTCAAGTCTCCTAAAACTATAGTTACAGGTGGTCGTAAGCCACCATGTGAGTGCTGAGAACCAAACCTATGCCTTTTATATGAGCAACAAGTACTCTTAATTGCTGAATCATCTTTCAAGCCCCTTCCTTCAGTCTGTGACATCACAGTTCCCAGCTGTATGATATGGTTGTGTGCCAATTTCCTTTAAAATAAAACATTTGGTTTTAAAGGGCAGCTCTATAAGGCACAGGATACTCTAAAGGGAGATAAAAATCATTTGATCCTACAAAGAAAGTCATTAGATTCAGGATATTCTAAAAGAGATGAAAGAACCTACCCCGAAGGGATGATCCCTAAGCTTGGGAAGTAAACAACTCAAAAGCTTCAGAAAGTCCCTGCAGCTGAGCAGATTCACTAAGCCTGTCCTACTCACAAGTATCTGTAAGCAGTAAGGGCTATTGAGAAATGCTCTCAAAGGAGCTAAGCTACCTAGAAGATTCTCAGACAAGAAAAGCTGCTTTGATTTCATTTCTGTCCTTGTAAGTGATCCCTCATTAATATCCCTGTACATAACTCCAGGTAACCCCAATAAAACTCATTGATTCACCAAGATGGACCTTGATAGTATGTGTACTTTGATCTGTCATTGATTCTATATACGGGGTGAGTAAGTATTTGTTCATATCTTCCCAGGAACACTGTCTCAGAGCAGATAACCACCTGTCCCTATGGGAAAATACTTTCTGAGCCTAACGATAAATGTAAACACATAGCTAAGCATGGATTCAAGGAAGATTAACTGACTAGACCCTTGGTGGAAAGGACTAAAAAACGGTCTTAATCTCCCATTTCCTCAACTCTCCCTTCTCCCCTCCCATCTACCAAAATACTTGGATCCTGTGTCTTGCCTTCCATCAAACTGTGATCTTTGATAAACAATTGCATGGCTCAGAGCTGTGATTTAACTGCTACAAAAATGAAAAGTTTGTGCTCAGTAAGACCTTAAACTTTTTCCCATTTAAATATTTTACCCAAGTCAAAACCATAAAGCCCAGGTTCAAATAGGAGGGAAAGGTTTATCTCCCCTTAGTTTTCACATATGCAAAATTCTCCCCTTGCTCCTGCTCCTTGCATGAAGTTGGTTTTCTTACTCTTTAACCTGCTTCAGTCACCACCTCTATTTCCCTGGATGCTAACTTTTCTTTGACTTCATCTCATTTCTGCTTCTCTTCTCAAGATACCCCTGACCAGTCTCACAGAAACAGAGAGAGCGTCCTATTACCCATCACAGCTGCTAATGTTTGTAACCAGGAAAAGAACCAAGTCCCCAAAGTATCAATCTATTAAGTATCTGCTGCATGCCTACTATGTGTCATGCCTACCATGTGTTAAACTTTGATGATCCAACTCTAATCATAAATAGGTGTAAGGTTCCTGTCTTGCAATGCTCTCCCGGTAGGAGAGACAGGTGTGGATTTAATGGTGACCTAAAAGTAACTAAATAAAATCATGATGACCCCACAAACGAAACCGCATCTGAAAGTACAGGTTTCAACTCTACTTTTAAACCTCTAGCATGTTGTAGAAGTTTCTAGGAGAACTCCTAAGAAAGGCATTTCACCACCAAGATGAAGAATGATGAGATCAGCCTGGCAAAGGTAAGGATAAGCAGGACTGGAGATGGTACACAAAAAGGAGTTAAGCTTTGAATTGCAGGACACTGGGCAAGTTCCTTGAACACAGACTCTGAGCCTGATTCCTTCTCCATTCAACAATGAAGGGTGTCATACCTGTCCCTTAGAATTGGGGTAATGGGGTCTTACTTAATTGTGTGTGTGTGTGTGTGTGTGTGTGTGTGTGTGTGTGTGTATGTATGTATGTTTTGTGTATCTGAGTGTATGTATGTTTATGTGTATGTATGTATGGTGTGTGTGTGTGTGTGTGTGTGTTATGCAGATGCATAGGTGCACAGTATATGGATGAAGGTCAGGAGTCAACCTATGGTGTTCATCCACAGGCACTTTCTGACTCTTTTGTTGAGACAAGGTTTCCTATTGACCCAGAACTTTGCTGAAATATCTTCTTATCTCCATCATCCAACCCCATCTCTCCATCATGGGGATTACAGGCATTCACCGCTGTGCCTGGATTTTAACAGGGGTTCTGAGAATCAGAACCCAGGTCCTTACACTTATCATGAAGCAATTTGCTGACTGGGCCACCTCACCAGCCTCTGGATAAAATGTATTTGTAAAGTGCTAACATGGTAACTGGTACATTAGCAAGCACTTATTACATATTAGGAAAGGTGGCAATATCTAGAGATGGATGATCAGGATTTGAGCCCTATATCCACCACTTACCTTGTTGGGCAATCCTGGTCTGGACATTCCCCTTTGTCCTTTCCCTTTCTGGAATTACATTATCTAAGCTCCTGCCCATGGGATGGCTGAGGGAACATGTATGAAGCTTTAAAACAACATTTGGTGCATAATAATTGTTGCATCAAAGTCATCTTGTGCTAAGAAAAAAAATCTCGGGACACCAAATAAGCATTGAGAAATTATTTTGTGGCTTCTATGGAAATTGAGACAAAGACAATGAAATGAAACTTAAAAGTGTAATTATCCACTAATATGTAAGGGATTACATGTTCTGAAATTCAGACATGCTATTTCCAAGTTCATTCCATAAGCACTCCCCATAGCCCCAGTAAAACCTGCCTTTTTAGAAACCTCAAGGAAAAGCCATTGACTAATAACTTCATCCTTTACAGATTAGAAAAGATGAATTTCCAGAAGACATTTCTGAACTCCAGAGAAGCCAGTGAAAATCTGTGTCACTGATTATTTTATGTCAGAATACTTCACTACAGCACTAAGAGAATTATGTTTATCAGCAGAAAATAACCTCATACTTGAATATGAGTAATAGAATGTAGGAAAAAAAAAGAGTTGTGCTGGCTCTTGAGACTCTGGCTTTTTAAAGACAAACAGAGCTGTTCAATTCTGAAGCACACTGTCAAGATGCTCTCAGATGTTCCACATAATGAGTGCCTGTGTCACACGATGATGGGAACCTACTGTAGTGTCAGGCTTACCCAGGTCTGTCTGACTCCACTTCTCTGATTGTGTCTGCCATGTGATTGCTGGCCTTAGGATCATGCACAAGATGCTAAGAATTTCTTCAAGAGGTCAAAACGGAAGTCGTGAGCAATACTAAAATGCCCAGAACCTTAGAGCTAAGCATGGCTCTCACTTCTCAGAACTGGAGAAAAATACCCAGTGAGGCTAAACAAATCCTTAATATTCAGTCTTAGCATGATTCCCTTTTGGCTTGGTTTCCATGACAATTTGTATTTATTGCTCCGTTCCTGGTGTTCTTGCTGAAGGCAAGTGATTGCTTTCCCTCAGCCTCAGGTAGAGGGGAAGCCACCCAGAACACAGCTAGTACAAAGAGACTTGTTTTAATTTTGCATGAATTCTCTTAACATGCCTACCATCATGATAGTCATAATATAAAAGAAATTAGTATCAGTACGAGGAATATCAGGATGGAGAAGAAAGAGATAGATGGGAATACGCACTTCTGACCACCCCAACTAAATAAACCATCTGCATTGCTTTCCTTGAGGCTCAAGCCCCCTTCTCTACACCTATCCCTCTCTGAGTCTTCTCCATGTCCACTCCTCTCTCCAAACCCTCGTATCCTTCTGCACTTAGGCAGTGATGTCTGCTCCTGTTACTGAACAGATGCCCAGAACAGGCACTAGCTGACTAGTAGGGAAGCCATATGCCAGTGATACCACTGTCTGCTGTCAGTTCCACAGAGACATCCTCTCTGATTCTCTCTTTACCTGAGAGTTTACCACAGCACAGAAAGGATCATCTCTGACCAACACAGTGCACAGGTAAGCAATGACACTGCCATTAGTGATAACCTTCAGGCAGTAAGGGGCAGGTGTATGTGAATGAACATTCTATCTTCACACAACGGTGGTGGAATATTTCGGAAGGCATCGACCAGTCCTTCAGAGAGACCTATGCTAAATTGTTCACAGTAGTAATCTGTTCACTGCCACAGCTTCTGAGTGCGTCCCAAGCTTCCCCTCAACTTTCCTAGCTTCTTACATGTATCCTGAAACTAATTTCTAAAAGGCAATCATTGGTTACATCAGTGAAACAAAGCATCCAGGGGCCTAGATCAAATTGTTAACTGCAGGCTATTTGAGGCTCAGCGCTATCTAACACTAAAGAATGAAAGGTTAAGACAGGATAGCCATGCTACCGTCCACAGACCCAATGAAGCTAAATAACAAGGAGTGCCTAAGGGGGGGGGGATGCTTGAATCTTTCTCAGAAGTGGAAACAAAATAGGTATCAGAGATGGATGAAGGGAGGAAACAGGATGGGAGAAGGGATGGGGAGAGGAACTAGGCAAGGCAAGGCATCGAGTATAGGGAGAGAAGTGGAGAGAGAACTGAAATCCAATGTGCTGGAGGGGTACATCTCCAGGATATGCTCGAGACCTGGGCTCGAGGGGCAGGGAATCATGGGGACAACTCTAGCTGGGACTCCTAGCAGTGGAGGACATGGCCCCTGAAGGGGCCACTACCTGTGGCCAGGCAGGACTCCTACTGGAGGGATGGAGACAGTAACCCACCCACAAAACCTTCCACCCAGGGAGTGTCCCTCTAGCAAAGATAGGGACGGAGCAGAGGCAGAAGGAGTGGCTGACCAATGACTGGCCCAGGTTGCAACCCATCTCATAAACAGAAACCAATCCCTGATGCTGTTAATTATACTCTGTTATGCTTATAAACAGGAGTCTAGCATAACTATCCTCTGAGAGGCTCTACCCAGCAACCAATGGAACAAAACCCCACAGCTAAGCATTAGATGGAGCTCAGGGAGTCTTGTGAAAGAGTTGGGGGAAAACACTGGGGGGGACCAAGGAGGATCTGGGCTCCTCGGGAAGACCAACAGAATCGACTAACCTGGACCCATGGGAGCTTCCAGAGACTGAACCACCAACCAAAATGTTAGCATGAGTTGAACCTGCACCCTCCCACACACATGTATAGCAGATTTGCAGCTTGGTCCTCATAAGGGCCCCCAGTTGGGGCCGGGGCTTTCCCTGATTCTGTTGTTGGCCTGTGGAATCTTGTTCCCCTAACTGGGCTGCCTTGTCTGACCTCAGTGGAAGACGATATGCCAGGTTGGTTGGTACCCAAGAGGGCCCTCCAGCTTCTCAGAGTAGAAAGGGAGGGGGAGATGGAGGAGCTGTATGAGGAGGGACTGGGCAGAGAGATGCGGCCTGTACAGATTGGGATGTAAAGTGAGTAAGTGAATGAATGAGTGAATGAATGAATGAATGAATGAATGAATATAAATACATACGTACGTACGTACATACATACATACATACATACATACATACATACATACATGGAGGGAAAAAGACAACAGTGGGTTCAGTTAGCCCCAGCTAGAAGCACATGACTCTGGGGTACACACTGAAAAGCACTGCAAGCCTTACTACTGCCTTCTGTTCAGAAATTGGTTTACTACTGGAGAACTATGTCTCTGTCCTCTCCTACCTCCGACCATGTATGTGGATTAAACTTCTACTCTATAACCCTAAAAGGAATTGGACTGTGGGAAAGTGCAGCCCTGGGTTGAATTTCTACCTTAAGATTCAGAGTGGATTCCAAGAAGGGGATGGTCACAGTTAGAACACAAAGTGCAGTCAACTTGTTTGTCTAGCACTGAGAAAACGGGACCTGCAGTCTGATACCCCACACGACTCCTAAAAGGCTAAGAGACAGGCAATGCATACAGTGTGGCTATAATTGACAAAGGGATATTTCTATTGAGGCTGGTGGGGGAGAGGGTAAGATTTCCTCACACTACTTGGAACAGCATACAAGGCTTAGTTCTCCTGAATTTCATTTAACGTTTTGGGACAGAGGTTAACCGCGGGTAACTAAAACTATGAAAATCAAAACCATTGACAAAGGGTAGCTGCTGTTCTCTGGGGTATTCTTGGAACGTTGCTATCTCATTGCTCTGCTTAAACTAGCCACTGCCTTGGCCTGCACTATAATTATTTATGGATTCCAGGTGGTCACTAAGATACTCACAGAGTCCTCAAAACTATTTTGTTGTACTGAAACCAAAAGTCCTCTCTCCTACCTCACTCAGGTCGCCAGCCTCAATATGCTCTTGCTTTTCCAACCCAGATCATAATTAACCATGGAAAAATGTCACAGAGAGATGGGTAACAGGTCAAAAGTACATACTGCTCTTTTTAAATTTATTTATTTATTTATTTATTTATTTATTTATTTATTTACATCCTTGATGTTGCTGTCCCTTCCTGTCCCTCCTTCACCCCACCCCGCCTCCACTTCACTTCTGAGAGGGCATCCCCCTTCCCTGGGGTATCAAGTCTCTCTGGGTACATCCTCTCCCCCTGAGGCCAGACAGGGAAGTTGTCTGCTACATGCATGCCAGGTATCTCAGAACAGCCCCTGTGTGTTCTTTGGTTCGTGGCTTAGTCTCTGGGAGCTCCCAGAGGTCCAGATTAGTTGACACTGTTGGACTTCCTATGGGGTCGCCATCCCCTTCAGCTCCTTCAACCGAACTTCCCCTAACTCTTCCATAAGAGTCCCCGACCTCAGTCCAGTCCAATGCCTGACTGTAAGTATCTGCATCTCTCTCAGTCAGCTGCTGGTAGCTTAGGGGGACAGCCATGTTAGGTTCCTGTCTGAAAGTACAACATAGCGACAGTAATAGTGTCTTACAGAGGACTTGATTTCAATCCTCAGTACCAATGTCAATTGGTTCACAATAACGGGTGACTCCAGCTCCTGGGGATCTGATGACCTTTTCTGGCCTCCGGGTGCCCACACATGGCATTCACACACACAGATTGTGGGGGTTGGAATATTCTTGGCCCATGGGAAGTGCATTATTAGGAGGCGTGGCCTTGTTGGAGGAAGTAGTCACCGTGGAGGTGGGCCCTGAGGCTTCCAATGCTTAGGTTCTGCCCAGTGCAAAGGAGAGCCTTCTCCTCGCTGCCTGCGCCTGCGGAACCAAGTCTTCTCTTCGTTGCCTTTGGATTAAGATGTAGAACTTTTGACTCCTCCAGTGTCATGCCTGCCTGCATGCTGCCGTGCTTCCTGCCAGGATTATAATGGACGGAACCTCTGAGTGTGTAAGCTCCAATTTGTTTTCTTTTATAAGAGTTGTCCTGGTCATGGTGTCTCTTCATAGCAAGGAAACCCCAACTAAGACAGATATATAATTATAAACAATAAAAACAAATCTCAAAAAAAGAAAAAGATTTCCCTGGTTGAAACTGGGTTCAAGCCTTGTAAATATAAAAACCTGGTATGGTAGCATGCTCTTAGAGACCCAGCACTGGGAAGACAGAGGCAGGGTACCTAGGACTCCCTGAGCATCTATCCTAGCCCATTTGATGAGTTGTAGGTTAATGAAAGACCCTGTGTCAAAAGAAAAACAATGTGAACACCACCTGAAAAATGACTGAAGTCAGCTTCTGCTCTGACACAAGTGAATACACATGCTCACACACAGAAGAACTCTGGCATTACCAGCATGATGTTCTTGCTTTTCTGTAACTCTAGCCTTGCATCCCCAAGTCAGCATATTGCAAGATCATGCTAACTCTCCAAAACGACAGTTCACAGTCAGCTTCTCGTTTAGTCTTCACAATTCTGCAGGAATTTTCTTCGTAAGTCAAACACCCCATGGTATCACTGGCTTGCCGCTAACCTTTTATTTTTCCCTCACCCAGTAAAGTGCAGGGTCCTAGAATGGCATATCAGGCACATCATCGCCTCACTGTGATTTCTCTGTCAGACTTTCTTGAAGTCCATTCCTCTTCATACCTGTGTTCCATTATTCTGATCGAGCAATGACACGTACAGACACATACTTACACATTATTTGCCATTTTATACAATTGAAATTTCACCAACTATTTCTCTTTTACCTGACAGCGTAGATCAATATAGGAGCCACCAGATGTACCCCACACTTATGAAACTCACTTGTGATTGTTTTCTCATCAAATGAAAATCTTCACCATATCTCCCTCCTCGTCCTATAGATTTCTTTGGAATGACGTGATCTGGCCACTATTCCTTCCAGGGACAGGCCTCATCTACCTCTTGGTATTCATCTTAATATTTTCCCCTTCCTGGTCTTATTACTGCAAGAGATGAAATGAAGAGATAAAACTAACAAAAGGCTTGCAGAGTTCTCACTGGAGCATGATGGGAGATGAATTCTTAGAGGGAAAATAGATTTAATTACTTAGCAGACAAAGACCAGGTGAGTGAAGGATGAAGCTGGTAGTCATCAAGTCAATCCATCCCTCACTGAGAAAAGGACCAGCATCTCATGGTTAAGACTGCTAGACTTGAGAGACATCAGAGGACCTAGGAAGAAAGTAAAGGGACCATGGAACAAGGAAGAAGGGGATACTGAGGGAAGGGTCCAGGAAGTGGAAGCAACAAAGAAGGGGGTTACAGACCAGCACTTGAATAAACTAGAAGGTCAGGGATGGCTGAGTTCAGCTCAAATTTCTTCCTATCTATTCTGAATGTAAAGTTTTGTGGATAACCACCAAACTATTTTAACAATGGAGTAGATCCACCTCACATGTGCAGGGCATAGGACTATGAGGAAGAGTGGATGAGTGAGGCAGCATTGGGAATGGACACTACATCCCTTGCATTTTGGTCACAAGCTGATCAGACAGTTCCTCAATGAAGCTGTGGATTCCCCAATGTCCTTCCACACAGGTGTGTCACCAGCAAGAAGAGAGTGCCTTGAACTACAGCTTGGCCCGCCCTAGAACCTAAGAACTTATGCACAAGGCCCTGAAGTGTCGAAAAAGATGAAAGCAGCCATGTAGCCAGCTCCAGATAAGCATTTCCCAGCCCTGCCTTGTTTGACAGGGTTGATTTATTGAGGGTGTCAATACACTGAACTACATACAATTACGTTGTCGACTCTGACTGAGCAGGTTTGTTCAAGAGATTGCATAAATACATTTTCCTTCCCTCCCAGAGGTGAGCATGGTTTTGTTTCCAAATCTTGGCCCTTTTTGGCAAGAAGAAGGTTATAAGATTTTGTTTGTCCACTGAGAAGGGAGAATTGCCAGAAAAATGAGAGACGAGACTGATAAATCATAAGCAATAGAATTCCATTCATTTTATTGCCTAATAAAACAAAAAAAAATGGATTTTGGGGGGTTGAGTGTTGAAAAGAAGAAAACAACACTGCTAACAGTTTGCCAGGAAGCAAGAAGAGGGTCAGAGAAACAGCAGACCTGATGAAGTGCAAACCTTCTGAGCATCTAAGTCTCCAGCTGGCGCCAACTGGCAATGAGCAGAAAGACAGAACTGACTGGAAGCCAAACCCTCCAGAGGCTGTGAGTCCGAGCACAGCCTTGGAGAGGGGATGTGTGGAAGGAGCCACTCCTTGACATATAGTGCTCACTGTCACCACCAGTCATTCCTACATGCTGTCTGCTATCTCTCCCCATTCCACTTTGGCTTCCACTTGCAGAAGGCAAATTAAACTTCATCTACAAAGCAACTGCAATGTGGCCAGTAACACAGTAACACTAGCGCTTCCTCCATGCCCATTGTGAGGCAGGCACCTGCCACAGGCCAGCTCTATAGTTTATGTGTTCTAGTGCCAAGGGAGATGCTGAGCACATTGCTCAAAGCTTAAGAATTTGAAGTGTGAGTCCATTCTCAGTAGAAGTTCTGCCTACTAAGTCGGTCTCAAATCCTAAAGCCAGTTCTGAGCAGGGGCTTCATGAGCTCAGTGAGAACACATGGGATGGGGATCATAATATCAAGTTCACAGATGAAGAAACTGAGGCTGGGGGCTAGAGATATGTCTGAGCATTTAAGAGCATCAGTTGCTCTTCCAGAGATGCTGAGTTCAATTCCCAGCAACCACATGGTGACTCACAACCATTTGTAATGGGATCTGATGCCCTCTTCTGGTGTGTACTCATGTGTATTAAATAAATAATTCTTTTAAAAAAAGAAAGAAAGAAAGAAATAGAAATAGAAGTAGAAATAGAAATAGAAATAGAAATAGAAATAGAAATAGAAATAGAAATAGAAATAGAAATAGAGGCTGGATAAACTAATTTAACTTACCACAACAAGCTACAGAGTTCCCATTAAACTTAGTTGGAAAATCTTTTGGTTAATATATAGAATATCTGTGGGTATAATGAAATGAACCTTTCTTTAGCTTCAAAGTAGAGATGTTTGTGTGTTTACAGAAAACCGTGATCCCATAAAGGTTGGTGTTTTGTTTTGTTATGTTTTGACACAGGGTCTTACTAAGTAGCCAGGACCGACAGTCACTATGTAGGTCAGGCTGCTTGTGAATTTACAGAGTTCTGCCTGCCTCTGCCTCCAGGGTGCCTGAATTAAGAGATGTACCATCACTGGTCACCTAAGGCTGCTGATTCAAATCTCCTGGCTTGCCTTTTTTTCAGCCTGGACTAGAGTGGGAATAAGACACTCGATAATTCTTCTCTGATATTTAAGGGAAAGCCAAAACTGTGTGAGTCTAAACAGATAAACCTGAAATTCATGTAAAAGTGCACATGGAACAAAATATCAGAATTATAAATAAAGATAGTCTGTGGTGACTTATTTTATAGCCTTCCACAGTTATACGACAGGAACAAGCTGTTTCCAATCATCCTACAATTCTCTGGTCTGTGACCACAGGTCCCAGCAGTGTAAGCTTCTGAGAGGGCTTAGGACACTGTGAAGAAACTGGACAGCACCTGTCCTCTGCGCAGAAGTGCTTTCCGATCATAACACTTGTATTAATTTTTTTCCACTTGATTCAAACACCAGACTAGCTAGATAAGAGTCTATAGAAGCAATCACCCTTCCTTTGGCCTCAGTGTCCAAAATAGAATAACATTGTTGATCACCAATTCTATTTTATGTAGTGCCCATGAGTGTGATATGAAATCATTGTCTTATACCAACCCTACCACAGATGTCCCGAAGAACGTTTTGACAGAATACATCCATGTGAAAGCAAACATTCTGTTTGGATGACAAAACAAATGCTCTTCACGTCATGACTGTTCATGTATACTCTCACAGGGATGGTGTGTACCGAACCTGCTTATAGCTGTGTAGTATGTACACAGTGTGCAGACACCTATGCCTGTCAGGAACCTGAGTGTCCTCTCACCTGTACATTACCCCCTGTCCATTCCATGCATTGACTTTTACTCTTCCCACAACCTTCTCCCTGCATGTAGTGTATTCTAATGGGTGCCCCTGGTTAGCTTTCAGCATTTATCTACTCAGATTCGAATCTAAAGAAACATCTGTACAATGACATTCTTGACATATGTCTGCCATCACAGGAGATGTCATTATCACATTGAAGACATGCTGTGCTGCCCAAGTACAATTTTCTGTGTGTTAGAATGTTTTATAACATAGTACCAATATCTTAACCTGTGATATTTTTTCTTAAATATCACATGGGCTAGTCCATGCCTAAATAGTGATTGAATTCCAGGTTGGTGAGGACTAAATTAATGATGCTATTTTAAATTCAATAGATTCTGGCAGTAGTAAGTTAATTTGGGTTACCGTAAAAATGGTTTTCCAGTTGCAAGAATTTGCATAAGACTTTGCAGATTATAAAACGACCAGGAACGCACTTCCCCCATTCATGTGTGTTACAGTAGACATCCTTTCTCTCTAGCCAATCTGCTAAAACTGGGTGAACGCTGTGGAGTTCTCAGATTGAAACCCTTGTCTAGGTTTTTCACTTTTTGAACTATCCAACTGTATGATCTTACTAGTTTATTTTTTTCAGTTGATCCAGAGCTCAGAACAATATATTCCTTATTTTAGTTCAATTTGAGAGACAGAAAGGTAAGATGTACTTTTGTTTCAGAGTCGAGGACATCAAAGTTAAGATGCAGATGACAATGTCAGACAAGCAGCGTGGTCTTCGGCTTGGTCCTTAAGCTCACCAGCTTTTAGCCTTTGCTTCTAGGAACTTGTACAGTGATTCCATGAAGGCCCACTGTGGATAACTGAGTGGTTAGTCCAAACCCCAGACCAAATGATTTTTAAGTCCATCCTTGGTGCTCACTGAGAGTCCCTAGCTTACATCCATCCCAGCGTAAGTTTAAAGCCTACGAGTCACCACACCTGCTTCTTAATGTTTTCCCTCAGGTTCTAGTGAAAGAAGTACAGAAAGATAGGATGGAAGCGAGCTGATGGAAGAGTCAGCATCCCTGGCTTGCTCCCTGGAGTGCTGCACCTAAGCACAGGCGTTCTTTTGCAAAGGACCCAGAAACCCCTAGACACTTAGTGAGCTTGCACTGGATCTGCATGGCCATTCAACTTGAGAGAAGAGCGGCTGGCTTTCCGTGACTAACACTTCCACTGCTGTTAGTGATCTCAGTAATGATAACCAGCAGTAATTCCATTCATTCTCAGCATTCAGGAATATTCCTGACCCTCTGTACCTCTCTCCAGTTCCCTCCAGTATCTGATCCTGCCCTCCCTTTTTCCCTCCCCTCCTCTCTCCCTCCCAGGTCCCCCTTCCCTCCACCTCCCACCATTCTCCTGTTTCCTACTCTATGCAGGACTGAAGCATCCACACCTGATTTTCCTTCCTCCTAAACTCCATATGGTCTATGGGTTGTATCATGGACATTGTGAGCTTTGGGGATAATATCCACTTATCAGTGAGGGCATACTATGAGCTCAGGGACCCCAGTTGGGGAGCTGGCAGAAGGATTGGAGCAGCAGAGGTGGATTGCAATCTCATAGGAAGAGCAATGTTAGCTGGCTGGGCCACCCAATGTTGCCAGGGACTAGACCATCAACCCAAGGAGTGTATAGGGAGGAATCCATGGCTCCAGATACATATGTAGCAGAGAATGGCCTTGTCTGACATCAATGGGAGGGGAGGCCCTTGGTCCTGTGGAGACTTGATGCCTCAGTGTAGGGGGGATGCTCGAGTGGTGGGGTAGGAGTGGGTGGGTGGGGGAGCATCCTCATAGAGACAAAGGGGAGGGGGGAAAGGGCAGATGGGGTGGGGGATTTGTGGAGGGGTAACCAGGAAGAGGGAAAAAAGGAAATATTCCCAGTGTTGCAATAAACATTTAACTAGATCCTCTTAGCTTGCCCTATTCACCATCTATTTCAACTTTGTAGAGGAAGAGCTTAGCAGGGTTAAAGTGTCTACCCATGACCTCAAGGGCAGGTAGCAGACTGAAGCCCTAACATCTAAGCAGAGAATGTGCTCATGACCTTCACATTGCGATAGTCCAGAGGTGAGCTTCCCCTTCCCCATGGCATTCGAGCAGTGACTGAGAGTACAGTGTGGTTAAGAGTGGGAATGTTTGGGAGTCCAATTAGAGTTAGGAGGCAAAGAAGAGTTCACACAATAATTCAAGATCACATTCTTCTTGTTTTAAAAAGTGAAACAAATAAAAACCAACCAAGCTGATAAAAAACACTCTGTAAGTGACATTTTAGAATGTTTGCTTCCAGTTCATTGAGTAGACAAAATGTTCCTAGCATGTTAAAAATATAAAATATAAAAAGAAAGTTTATTTAATTAGTTCATACATTACTGTGTTTCAAAAGTGGATCTAGAGATCAAGTCAAGTTCAAGATTTTTCCTTACTTTTTTTTCCTAAAACCCAGAACAATGAACACCATTATCCAGCTTGGATGAGACAGTTTCAGAATAATTTATTATTCTCCATCCATTGTATAAGAAATAATTATATTTGTCATGGCAAGCAGTGCTAAGGAGCTTGGTGTTTGTGAAGCATTTTGCCTCTTCAAATAAACCAAAGGCAAAATATAAAGGGGAGGAGCCTGTCTGTGTACCACTGTCCCACATTTATTATGTAATTTAAACTTTAATGAAAGTAACAAAGCATACAGGGAAAAAAATCCTTTGAAAACTTGCTTGGTCAATGTTTCTTTTAGAATATAAGTCCTGATTATAGCTGTTGACCAATTGTATCACCAGACCCACTTTTCAAATGTCCAGCAACAATCTTAATTATTTATCATTTGAAATAACTAATGATACAGTTTTCAGAGTTGTATAATTTTATAGTTTCCCTATAAAGGATTTTTAGACTCCATAAATGTCAGTAGCTGATGGGGACTGGGGAAGAATGAGCTGCTTGCAGAAGTGCCAGCTCGATGTTATGATAACACACACATTCCTAGCGTCTGGAAACATTAGCAAAGAGGCAAGAGTAGAGTAATTGCACATTATGTTCTGGCGTCAGTGCTTGGCTGGCAAAGAGAATCATATGGGAATTGCTTGCTCTAAGGGAAAAGGAACTGCATTGACGCATAAAGGACTCTGAGGAATAGCAGGTGCCCAGGTATAGCCCCAGTGTTCCTCACGCCTAGTGAACAGAAGTATTAAAAGCCAATTTTAGACCAAGGAACCATAGTTATGCATGGGTGCTCTTGGCAGTCATTACAAAATATGTCAATTAATGGGGATCAGGGAAATCACCCAATCATCCTATATATTGGGCTCTTCTGTGAAGATTTGCCTTCCCTTTAAGATTCTAAGACATTGTTTATCTTTGGTTTGTTTTTTTATTAAAACACTTGGAAATAATGAAAAAATATAGATTTAAAAATCTGTTAATAATGTCCCTCAGTAACAGGGTTTTTTTTTTTTTTTGATACATCTCACTTAAATTCTATATTATAAAAGACCAGACTCACTCAAAGGCCATGAGGCCAGAGGTTTTGTTGCTTTTAAACATTTTAACTGTTTTATGCAATTGGTATAAATCTGGCGCCAACAGTACTTAGCACCTGCTACATACTTGAAAACAGCTTTTATGTGGATGAAGGAATGATCAAGCTAGTTATATACTGATTACTGTAAAATAAATATCTCTTTAAGGAAATGTCCTGCTCTCTAAGTCATAGACATTGGATATATCCTGGTTTTCCTTAATAAAATTTTGCTCCAGTTGTTTTTATTTCATATTTTATTTAATTTAAAAATATTTTCTATATAATATATTTTTATTATGTCATTCCCTTTACCTAACTCTTCACAGTTCTTCACCACCACCAACCCAATCAATTTCATGTTCTCTCTCTCTTTCTCTCTCTCTCTCTCTCTCTCTCTCTCTCTCTCTCTCTCTCTCTCTCAAATGAAGACAAAAGCAAGCAAACAAATAAAACTAATAAGATAAAAGATTCTGAAAAAAAAGACAAAGTATAATATAAAAACATGGAATTCATTTTGTGTTGGCCAACTATTCCCGGGCATGGAGACTGGCCTGAAGTGTGGTTGATATAGCAGTGACTCTCCATTGGAGAAGACTGATTTTTTCCCTTAGCCAGTAGGTATCAACTGCAAATCACTTCTTGGTTAGAAATCAGACGCCTCTTCTTAATGCTGGGACCCTGTGTGGCTTGAACGTCTGCAGACCCTAAGCATGCTGCCAAAGCCCCTGTGACTTCATCCATCCTACTGTGTCTGAAAGACATTGTTTCCTTGGCGTCATCCACTACCTCTGGCTCTTACAATCCTTCTGGTCCCTCTTCTGAATAAACCCCTAAGCCATGAGGGGAGGGCTTTGATGAAGACATCCCATTTAGCACTGAGAACTCCAAAGTCTCACCCTCTACACATTGTCCAGTTGTGGGTCTTTGTTTCTTCTTACCTAAATGTATCTCAGTGACATAGCCCTGAACTTAGTTTCAAGTACAGACAATAAATGAACAGACGGATGAATGAATGAATGAATGAATGAATGAATGAATATATACTAGACAAATATGAAGTAGTGTGTAAAATAGTCATAGTATTTCTGGAAGTACTGATGCACTTCCCAGAACTCAAAAAACTGAGGCAGAAAGATGGAGAGTTTCAGGATTATTTTGCCTGCAAGGAAAGACCTTGTGAAATCAAACAAATGAAAGAATAATTGCAGGTTGTTTGCCTCAAAACTTCTTTGTACCCTGCCACCTACCATCCCCAACTATTGACCCAAACATTTTGCTCTGATTTTCATGTAATTTGCTCGTACTAGGGGCATTAATATGGTTGGAAAGTATAAAAGGCCTAAATATTTTATTTCAGAAGGGAAATAAGTTCTCCCCTCAGGCACAGGAGCATCTCACTTTCTGGTGTATGTGCCCACACCCTTGCCTGACAATGACCAGGGCAGTGCAGAATGAGATATGAAACCTTTGCTTTCTTCTCTCTTCTTGTTCTTTCCTAGCAGGACCCACTGGTGTCTTAACTACGGAATATTTCTGGGATATTCAGAACTTAGATCTGAGACAAAGACCTTTATCTTTGAAGAACAAATCATCAATGTAGGTGTAACCTCCTCCAGCACATTCCTTGGCTCCCTAAGCTATCCAAATCACCCTCTTTTACGATGTATACCTTATGACTCGGAGCACCTGTGTTAGGGCTCTTGAACGTCAGAATCAATAGAATATGTCTACAGTTACAAGAGTGGGAACATTAAGGGAATCGGTACATGTAATTGTGGTGTCTGATAAGTTATACAGCCCATTGGTAACCAGCATGTAGCTCAGTTCAAATCCAAGTCTCTTGATACAGAAAAGCCATGAGGTTGAGAGCCCAGGAGAAGGATGCTCTAAGATCCAGAGTCCTGAGACTGAGCAGATGTGAGTTCTAGTGTCCACAGCTGCAGACGGAGTGTCCATCTCATGTCTTTTCAGAATCACATGCTCATTTCCTCCAGGAACATGCTAATAGGCAAATCCAAAATGATGTTTTACCAAGTTTCTAGGTATTGCATTATCCCATGACGTTGACACTTATACGAACAGCATCAAATGAGATTTTCAGTGCGTGGCTCATTTACCCACTCAGATGGGTGCTTATAGAGAGATCATGCCTTATTCCTTTGTAGGTTTCTCACCAGTGGCTGCACAGTTCCTGTGGTGCAGTGGTGCTCAATGGTGTTCCCTGAATGCCCTATTCCTTCTCTGAGCAGCTTTGCACATCTGGATAGTGAAGATGGAACTCTGATGCTGGAAGTGAGCCTCCTTTTATACATTAGCAGGCACTATTTGAAAATGACCCTTTCACAGAAGACAACAGTTATTGTTTTGTTTTTGTTTTTTTTCCATTAAGAAACTCTTGTCTACAACTACAGGACACAGCTCAGTCACTTAGTTCAGGTTAAAGAAATTCAAACAGAACTATCCTAAGCCAAGTGAAGAATGTATTATGGAAATACTAACTTGTTTCATGGAATGCATAGAATGGAGTGAACCGAAGCCATTACAGTGAAAGTGGCCAGTCCTGTGGTGCTGCTACAAAGCACTTGCTAGAAGCATATCTCTCTCCCTCTCCCTCTCCCTCTCCCTCTCCTCCTCCTCCTCCTCCTCCTCCTCCTCCTCCTCCTCCTCCTCCTTCTTCTTCTTCTTCTTC
>JADRCD010200287.1:0-16384 GCA_019843815.1 Montemys delectorum | reverse complement strand
CCATTTACTTTACTGAGCATCAATGCCCATGCAAGCGCTAACAAACACCAGCCATTTACTTTACTGAGCATCAATACCCATGCAAGCGCTAACAAACAGCAGTCATTTACTTTACTGAGCATCAATGCCCACGCAAGCGCTAACGAACACCAGCCATTTACTTTACTGAGCATCAATACCCACGCAAGCGCTAACGAACAGCAGCCATATACTTTTGCTGTTTGTTTTGGTGATAGAAGCATTTACTCATGTCACTGAGACTTTGTGAAAAAGCAAGATAATAATAACCGTGAAGTCAACCCTGCAGAAATCACGATGCTGACATCAGCTCTAGCCAGGACTCCGTATTCTGTGTCAACGCGGGGAAATTACCCTACCATCTCAGAATCGTAGCAAAGCATAGTTCAGGTGGAAATCTCAGATTACACTATTGAGTTAGATCTCTGGAACTCAAATTAACAAAAATGGTAAGAGTATCGCTTTGAATCTGGGTCTATATCAGTTCTGACTCTTTCAATTCCTCTATGTCTAAATCTAAGTGAAATTATTTAACTTTTGCATATATAGGAATGAGGACAAAAATATGCAATCTCACAGATTACTGAAATGATAAAATGAAATAATATATTTCAAGCTCTTAGCATATGGTAAGTGTATAAATCCTAGAAGCCCTATTATTGACTTGGGTTTTTTGTTTGTTTGTTTGTTTGGTTGGTTGGTTGTTTGGTTAGGTTTTTTGAGACAGGATTCCTCTGTGTAGCCCTGGCTATTCTGGAACTTTCTTTGTAGACCAGGCTGGCCTTGAACTCACAGAGATTTGCCTGTCTCTGCCTCCCAAGTGCTGGGATTAAAGGCATGTGCTATCATTGCCTGATGGTGACTCAGTTGCTAAAAACTAACTACTTTCCCACTTTTCTTTTACTTATTTAATAATCCTGGCACCAAAGTTTGTATTCAAATGTCCCTTAGTTTTGTTGCCACCTAACCAGGTCATTTTTCTCAACTATTAGACTGTAATAAAAATATCATTATTAAAAACAATAACAAGCAACACATGGTTACAAATAAAAATGTAAATACAGTATTTAAACATTCATTTCTGCTAGGTGTTTTCCTGAGACATGTCCTGTCCATCTGCAAGTGAGTCAGGTCTTTTGTAGCTCGTCACCAGCTTGTGATAACTTTATAACCTGTGAAGATTAAGAACACAGGGGCAGCAACTTTAGAAGAAAGCAACACTAACTAATCCAGAGGGGGCTTTGTGTTTTGAGTTATTAGAGTTATCTTTGTAACAAATGACAAAACAAAAACAAAAACCTGTAATTTCTCAGCAAGTGTTACTAGCCACTTTTGGCTACCTAGATACTTGTGGAAAAGAGAGAGACATTGTACCCAGAGAGTTGTGGAAAGTAACTGTTTGCTCATGCTGAGACTGAACAAGGACACATCAGGCCTGACTGGGAAACACCCCCAACTCTCTAACCGAGAGGAAATGTCCAGGAATTTAGCCAGTGCTGTGAAGAGTTAGCAGAAAGAAATTATATTTCTTTAAACGCGAGTCTCAATGTGGCAAACTGTGACTGCATCCTTCATGTGGGGCCACATACTACTTTATTTTAAATATTGTCTTACTTGGATTTCATGTCGTTACAACCCAAATCATTCCACTTGACTCTGCAGGTTGTGCTCTGCACACTCCTTGCAGATTTTCCAAGGGGCCCCTGCTACTGATTACATGGCTGGGACTCTGCTCCACGTGGCTTGTTTGGAGATGCAGCTACCTAGTGCTAAGCATGTACTAAGGATTTCAAGCAGGGGCACTTTGGGGCATTTTTTTTTTCATTGCTTAGGTTTCAGCAGTGGCTCTCTCTGCCACAGCATTTGCTTCCACCTAGCATGGTACCAGCTAGTCCTCATCATGGCCCCTCCAGCTGCAGGGTATTTGATGGCTATTTGATGACCTTTTGCTGCTGCCAAAATCAAGTGGCACTGTAGCCCTTCTTGACTCCTGGGAGATTGACCTAGCAGTGTTCTCTCCTCAGAATCTCTGCATTGAATTAGCTGAAAGAGTCTGTGACTCTTGCTGGGATCCTGACTCACAAACACTTCAAGAGTTGGGCAGTGTGTTTTATGTAAGGTACATTCTCCACCATCACCATCATCATCACCATCGTCATCATCACTACCATCACCAACACCAACATCACTACCATCATATTGCTATTGCTGTTGCTACTGTATTTCCTTTCTTGATTTAATGTTTAAATTAAAATACTTCTTTTATTCAAGAGGGTGGAAGAAAAAAATATACAAAATAACCATGACAATTATGTAGCATTAGAATGCCTATTTCTGTAGTAGTACATTTGAGATATGGAAAGAGTGGAATTGTCCTTTAAACATAAAATTAGAATTAATGATTTTAGCCTGTTCAAACAAAAAACGTGTTTCTATCTTTCTGTGTTATTATGTCATGACACAGTTAGGGCAAAACTTTTATGTTTTGTTATAAAGAAAATGAATTTATCTTTAAATGCTTGTATACACAACCCGATTCCAATCAATAATTATTAGACATAAGGAAGACCCAGCTCACCACTTACAGTCACTAGCTTTCCCTTCTACTGTGTTTAGCATACTTACTTTTAAGCAATATTGGTCTCTTGAATATCTTCACTTATGGGAGTTTTATCTTTATCCAAAGTTTCCATGTTTTCTTCCTTCATTTTTTTACGATGTTTCCGAAGAGGACTTCAAAAATAACATGTTAGAAATTAGTTTGAGTATGTGAGTTCACATCAGTATGCAAATATTCAATAAGAGAGTCCGGGGCCTTAATTCTATGCTATTCAAGATGTATAAGCCCCTTTTGTCTTAAGTCCACTGGATTCTCTTTTAACACATTCCTTTTTGTAAGTTCAAGTGCTAGCTGGCATAGGCCCACAGTTGTCGTGAGATATATTTATATACATAGGAAGAATCTGGCTCCTTATTATTGATAGAGATTAGTGGACAGAAGAAAAAAAATGTCATGCAAAGTTATTTCACACTATATAGCAATTAACACTACTTGGTGTTAAGAAGCAGTAAAGGCTGGAGTCAGGCATAGGAAACTGGAAGAGTGACTGTAACCCCTGGAGATATTGCTAAACTTCTAGGCATGTAAATGAAAAAGTTGCTTTAATATTCTGGGCCACACTCTAGTTTTCTGAACATATGATTCAAGGTTAATATAAAAAGGTCATTTCCCAGCTGTGCTCATTATATCCTCCCACCTAAATGTGAAATTAAAAATAGTCCTTTCTACCATAAAGTATAAAATCTCAAAACTGTTTTGCAATCTAGTAGTTAGAATTCCTATAAATTATCTAGTTCAGTATATGTGTTTTACAGAAAATACAATCCAAGATCAGAGACAGCAAGAAATTTGTTCAAAATATCAAAAAATATCTAACTGTAGAGCTGGTCAAAATTATTTTTTGTTTTGTTTTTGTTTTTTGTTTGTTTGTTTGTTTTTCTGTGTTTCTGTGTTTTATCCCCAGAACTCTACAAGGGAATCGAGCGACACGCCCTCTCCGTACGTCTAGAGCCCAGAGGAGGGCGTCAGGCTTTAGGTAGGGTCAAAGGTTTCCCAAGACAACGAAATATTAAATTTAATGATAGGTTTCCAAAGAAACTGCTTGCATATTAATAATTGTCCTAACCCACTGTCCCTCAAAGAAAAAAGAAGGATGTTTCTGAATTCCAAATGCAGAATGAAAACTCATGAAAATTAAAACAGAAGATGTCACCCATGCACATAAAATTAATTATTTTAATATGGTCACAAAAAGTTTCAGTTTCTTTTTATTCTTCAATGTTACTATGTAATGAAACAGCTTTGGAAAATGATAATTCCATTCAACTTACTAACAAACACAAACTACACCTGCCTTGGGGCTAAATGATTGAAATGTTTAGCCTAAAGATACCTATAAATTTTATTTTAACTTATAATACTTATTTCCTGTAGATTGATAAAAATATCTACAATGTGCTTCACTATTAATAAAAATTTTATGTCAACAGACACAAGCCTCAGAAAGTTGATCTATTTAAAGCAAAGCAAAAATGAAGAGATAGTAGAAAAAAGAAGAGGAAGAAGAGAAGCAAAAGGAAGGGGGGAAAGCAAGATATAATTTCTCAGGTCTACTTAAACTTCAGTGTAAAGACACTTACTGACAGCAGGTGCAGACGCCGATGACTAAGATGATGAACACCACCATGACCACTATCAAGCAGACCACCAGTATCTGGCCCCTGTCCTGCTGGAGGTAAAACAGGTCCACTCGCTCACACCGTGCCCCAAAGTAGCCTTTCTCACAGCTGCATGGGAAAAGACTTTTATGAGTCTCCAGTTCTCTTTGGAAGAAATTAGCACTGTTTTCGTTCCTTCATAAAGAACATGGTTTCTTTTTAAAGAGGAAAGAATTTTTTTAAAAAAGGTCCACTCTCCTCTGCTGTCTTCAGGAGCAACTATACCTGGCTTTACTGAAACTCACCATCACTAGAATGTTATTAACTTGTCTGGTGGGGACAGACTGTCATGGCCACCTAGAAAAGTAGTTTACAGTTTTAATCTTTCAGACTGTGCAGAAGAAGATGTTAAAATTCCCTCCACAGCATTTTCATTTCATTAAAACCCTCGTGACAAGGAAGACTAAGCTGCACAAACATTCGTGTCACTGGAGGGTAAGACAAACACGTCATCGCCTCAGCGAGCTACCTTAAAACAACATGAATTCATATAGCCAGCAGTGGTGGCTCACACGGGTGATCCCAGCCCTGGGAAGGCAAAGGCAGACAGATCTCTGTGAGTTCAAGTTCAAAGCCGGCCTGATCTACAGAGCTAGTTCCAGGAGAACCAGAGTTACAAATACACACACACAAGTACACGCACATGCACATGTACACACCCTGAGTTTTAACTCTGTGACTGGGGAGACTACATGTCAGGAAGCAAGCTTCCATTGCACATGTGTCTACACGTCACAGATCTATCACAAGCCTTGTCCCAGCCTATTCTGTCAGTTGGGTGAGTATGACTACATTCCAGGTGTGCTCACCAATACCTGGACTCCCCTCCCCTCTAAGCAGTGTCTTTTGAATCCATGGCTCTTATTGAAGAAAAGCAACCAGAATCAGTCAGGGATAGCAGTGGCGCTATGGCTTCCCTCAGTCTCTCACATCTCTATCAATATAATCTCAAGGTATACTTTAGCTCAGCAGATTCCCTAAGCCTATAGTGGTTGTTAGGGAAACCTTTGACCAAGCTGGGAATTATCCATGCAAGGCTCCCTGATCTAATGGCTCAGTGATATATGGACACTGCATAAAATTCATGAGTTGTTATAGAAGCTTAAGAGATGCATAAAAAATTGAGTGCATTTGAATCAAATTTATTTCTTGCAACACCAGCACCTTTGCATTAATATTTACCCTTATTCACTACAAATACACCCAAATACAATGAGATATTGCCCACATGCACAGTTATTTAAACATCAAAAAGATCAAATCCTGCACCTTGAAAAGATTTCTGTGCAGCCTCATTTATTTATGAAACTCAAGATTTAGTGCCAAGCTGTTCTATAGCTGGTGCTCCACAAGAGCCAAGGCAGTTAATTCCCACAAAGCCAGTCGCGCTTCAGTAAGAAGATCCTAACTGCCAACGCTGTAGCTGACAAAATGTTTCAAAAGCCAACAGTATCAATCTCAACAGAAGCATTCTTAATGAAAATGTGAACTGTTTTGCAGAGAACAGAGAAGCATACTGGGCCACATAAGAATGCAGAAGAGGATCTCAGGACAGGTAGGGGAGAACTGATTCATTCAAGACCACTGGATGCCTTCATTCCAAGGTCAAAACATAGGCGAAGGAGCTGCAGCGATGGCTCAGTGGTTGGGAGCACTTGCTGCTCTTTCAGAGGACCCAGGTTCAATTCCCAGCACCCACATGGAAGCTCACAGCCATTTGTAATGCCAGTTCCAGAGGATGCAATGCCTTCCTCTGGCCTTCACAGCTTCTGTGGACACGTGGTTCACATAGATATACTCAGGTGCACAGACACATAAAATAAGTAAATATTTAATTTTTTAAAAAGCCACAGGTTGAAAATTTAAAAACTTAAAATATCAAAAATGCTCTTAAAATCAGGATTGCAAAGGATCACCTTTAATTGAATGTGGCAGGGAAAGTTATTAGGCATCTATAAAGAATGTAATTAAGTCTTATAAATATGCATGCTCTCTTTTAATTAGCGTAATGATTTCTTTAACAAGCCTATATATATATGACTCTTTAAAAGAACTGTTTTGTCCATGAATGGCCAGTCATTACTCATTGCTCTTTAGGAGTTTTTGTCTGAAACTATGAACTCTAGGTTCAGTAGCTTTAACGCAATGTCTCAGCAAGCAGAACTTCCTGTAGGTTGTGACACAATGACATCATGCTAGAAGTCAAACTTGAACACGTCTAGAGCAAGTCTCCGGTCATTTCACCGTTCAATCAACCAGTCGCACATCAACTGGTAGTTGTTTTCACCTGATGATTGTTTGTACTGTGAGCCTCCCACGTGGAAAGCAAGAGGAAGGGAGAGCTGAAGCCTGAGCCATCCTGAGCCATCTTACCTCACCAGTAGGGAAAAGCTCTCAAAGGTAACAGAGGTATTTGTATACCAAACCTTGAGAAGGGACTCAGGATCCTACAAGGCATCTGCAAACACGGTGGAAAACTAGGCCAAGAAAGTTAACCCAGGGTCAGAGGAATTCTGGGGGCTAAGGAGATAGGTATTACCATCCTGCGGAGTGGGGAAAGCTGAGAATTGATCTTAGACAGGGAGATCACAGTCAGGTTCTCATCACGAAGATGGCACAGTTAAAGAACAATAAATCTGGAGACATGGGAACCAGTCTCCAGGAAAAAAAAATTATACTGGGTCAAAGGGCATTCATCTTTTAAAAATTCAGCATATGTCTCTAAGCCAGTAAAAAACTAAATTAAAAACTTAAAAATCAGGTCTACTCTTACACACACACACACACACACACACACACACACTTTTTTTACACAAGCAGGTCTTATCTCACCTCTACATATTATCTGTGAATATTTCTTTTTAGAATTGAATTAAATTAAATTTTGAGGAAGCCCGTGTATAATGTTCAGGCAAAATTGTGAGATTTTCATATGCTTGTGAGCTATGTATGGGGAATTATATATTAGGGAAGCTGTGCAGAAGAATATACATAGTCTGTGAACTTGAGGTTAAAATTATGCTTAAAGAATCACTTGATCCACCTCTGAAGTAAAATCCCTTTCTCTTTAAAGGGGCATCCCATTAGGAGAAAATGAATATTAATAATACACAAAAAAAGTTGGAACTTGGACTCTAGAAAAGTCAGGTCCTCTCCCCACTTACTCCCAAGCGGGCTAAATAGGCCTTGATGATCTCTACTTAGAACTAGGTCTGACTTCCTCACACTTTACTGACAACTGCGAACAAAAAACAGCATCTAACTTGGCAGGAATCTCTTCGTATTTATGTTAACTAAGGAACCATCTCACACAAGCCAACGAATCTGTTTTCTTTTGAAACACCCAGGAGATGCCTGGAACTGTCGAGCATCCTAACATGGTTAGAATTGCCTCTTCTTGCTCAAGGAAGCAGGGGCACCAGCAGTGCAGCATTGGACCTGGATTCTCATACTCAGACTTCAGGAGGAAAGTCTGCGTCAGTTTCTCCACAAGTAGACACTGAGCTGGGCCCTAAAAAACTGGCTGAAGTCAGGACCCGATGGAACCGTGTCTGGACAGATGGTAGGGTTAGCTCAGACTTTCCAATGCTGCCAAACCCCAGGCTGGGAGCATGCTGCACTCCTTTGCTCATGGGCACTGTGCCTTCCACTTACATGCAGGAAGGAGTTTGCTCGTCCACCAGGAAGCGGCATCTCCCATGGATGCAATAATGCTTGTACTGCTTGGGGCACCGAGAGAAATGGGTTTTCAGTTTCTGTTTAGGGGTGGTACCTGGAGAAGGAGAAAATTGTATTAAAATACTAACTCCCCATTTTATTCAGTGATTCACATCTAATATATGTCTAATGTGGAGAAAAGCCCCACAAGTCAGCTCCCATCCAGAGCCAAACTTCCATGCTCCTGGCATAACATGCTCCTGGCATAACCCGGGGAGAGGAGAGGAAACAGAAAGACAGAGAGCGGTTACTGTAGAGGCCCATTTCCCACATGCCAACGATAGTAAGTTGAGATTTGGTTAACAGCAATACCCACTGAGCTTTATTGCAACATAATCCACAACAACTCTGTAGGGCAGGCAGAAGAGTCTAGAAGGCTTTTAGATAACCAATACAAAGATTTCTAAGATGCCAAGACATCATGCAGATTTCTCAGGATCCTTGGGAGCTTGCTTCCAGGCCCTTAAGGGATTCCTAAACCCAACAAAACCTAAACTTCTTATAGAATGTGGTATAACATATATACATAATGTATATACATCCTCTCTGTACTTTAAGTCATTTCTAAATTACTTATCGTACCCGCTGCAACATGAATATCAAATAAGCCTGTTCCATTGTATTGTTAGTAAATAATAGCCCGCTAATCTCTAGGACAGGTTTGAGGCACAGTTGGCTGAATGCATCACAAGCTCTGAGGGCTACTCTAAAATTTCAGCGGATGCCAGGTTGCTGCTGAGTTTGCTGGCTGACCTGGTTTCCATCATTGAATCTCTTGACTCCCAGGCTGAATGCTTGTGCATGCCAGATATTCTGCTTTCGTGCAAGCCAGTTTAGTGGGACTCATCAGAAAAGACTGTAATTCTAGAAATAACTGCACAGTGTGTCAAAGCGAAAACCACTGGATAAGTCAGCTCCCACCCTCTGAGCGTTTCCTAATCCTTTAAGTGTGTGTTCTAAAGCATCAGTGAATAAAGTACCCTCTTGTCTGTTTCCAGTGGCACAATAGCACAAATCAAAAGTAAGGACCATCCAGGAAAACATCTATAGTAACCATACAAACAATTGCAGGGAAAAAATGGAAAGGATCCTGAACCAGATGCAAGGACCAGTGTGTAAGTTTGAGCTGCACCCTTCACTAGCTGAGTCCACGTAGCCCAATTAAGCTGCCCGAGCCTTGGTTTCCTCATCTATAAAGTGAAAATAATAAGGTCCACCTTCATGGGCTGTTGAGAGGTATAAACAAAGGCATGAAAACCCCCTTTTTAAAAAACGTGAGAGTCCCCAGAAAATGAACATGAGTCAGCACAGGGAGATGGATGTAATGAAGTGGGAAGGTCTTGCCAGGAGCAGCAAGCGATGCAAGGAATGGAGTTAGAGACTGTGAGTCTCAGCAGACTGTAGTGACATGTGGAACAAGAGAGACTACTAGCTTGTACCATGGAAGTTATATGGTACCTGTAACACTGCACTGGAAAGCATTCTCTCCACCACCACGCAAGGCAGTGTTGACCACACTAGCACAAAGAGATGCTGGGCACTAGGAGAACACCAAGGAATACTTGGGCATGCAGACAAGTGTGATGTGGGCCTGGACCAGGGAGTGGAAAGGAAGGAGATAACTTCAAGATGTGGCAAGGCCTCACAGCAGATCTTTATGCTCCAGGACAGCTTTCTTGATTTGCAAAGCACCCTTGCCTTTAAATCTAAGCCATGAGGTGGTGTATCCAAAACTTCACTAATTCCTCTCATTGCTGGGTTCCTTTATATGCACTCGGACTTTCAATAAACCCCACATAGAATATCATTCCAAAAGACAAATTAACCAGCAGCTGCTGGATGCAGTGATTTAAGCAGTTTCTGCCCAGGCAAGCAGCACAAATCCATGCCAGGCAAGCAGTTGCCAGGCCCTGTTTTGCTCTCTCAGCCTTGCCGTAGAAGCATGCTTTTTAGAATTCCTGGCATCATTTGGATTTAAAACCCTTTCCAAGCCACCAGGCAGCAAATGTCTGGTGATTTCTCTACAGAACTTTCAGAGCTGAAACAGAAATAAATCACACATCCTGACATTTAATAGCAAACGAACAAAAACCTGTCTTGTGCTATCTTTGAAATGAGAAAGTCTGTTGTCATCCTCCCTGCAAATGGCATCTAGAGGAACAGTTACTTCTCAGTCAGCATCTGCTTTGGTCACACTGTCTGAAAATGAACTGGGAAGCCATATGCTGTCTATCAAGAGATCTGTGGGAGAAAGACCAGGGGAGATCTCATTCCATCCTTCAGGTGCACAAATATTTACCAGGAAAGAGTTAGGACAAAAATTACCATTCCTATGACAAAACTACCCTCAGTCCAAACTCTCGTATTTCTCTCTTGAAAACTGAATGGCATACCCCTAAAAACAGAGCAAGGTAACATCCATGATTTTAGAGAGGAGTGTGTTTAACTGCTCTTCTTCCTCTCACCTTAACATGGTTCAATGCACTTTAACCAACTGAATTGTTCCCTTGAAGATAAGGTGGTATTTCAGAATTTCACAGAGCAGTTGCCCCGTCAGATGGCCAAGGAACAAGCATAGCCTCAGACTTGGAGAGCTGCTGTAGATGCTGTATCTCAATCTCTTGTGGGGCACTTGCTTCTCAGGATTCAGAGGTCAATTGAGTCAGAAGCAACTAAAGTTATGCCAGATGAGTGTATGCAAGACTTTGGTTTAAAGAGTTTGCAGTCAGGATCAGAAACAAAGACACTTTGCTTGACTTGTGTGGGCCATTTGATGAGAAGTGCTTGCTCTCATTGGGTCAGACGCCTAGTTAGATTCGATATGACAGATTTCCGTGGGCTAAGCCTAAGCCATTGGACAGAAATCCAGAAGACAACTAGATAGTTGAGTTCTGATATGGAATTTTCCTGGGCCTGACACATTTACAATGTTAATACATAATTGTTACATAGCAGAGTTTTTGTAACATTTGGTTCCATTCCAACAGAGCTCACTACAAGTGTATTTAATAATTATGTGAGTGGTATGTTACCAGTAACTCTCTTCAGCAGGTAACTAACTATAAGGAAAACATACTATAGTTATCATGACATTTAAACATGTTTTATATTACTTATTTAATTAATTTATATGTGTATATGCATGTGTGCATGCATCACATGGCATGGGTTGACTAAATACATTAATGTGGATGTCAAGGGACCACTTGAAGCTGTTGGTTGTCTCCTACCATGTGGGTTTGAGAAATCAAACTCGGGTCCTCAGGCTTGGGCAGCAACTGCATTTCCCAACTGAGCCATCCCATTGGCCCAGCAATACTTTCTGTAACACTTATAAATCTACATTATGTCTAGCCCCTTAGTTACCTATGCAATAGAACTAACTACAGGAGGATGCTAAATATTGAAATAGAAGTCTTATGGGATAAAGAAAGAGAGAGGAGGAGGAAGACAAATGACTACAAATTTGGCCTTCCACATGCATATCTGACCTGTAAGATGAAGAAGCATGCCCAGAAGAGGGCATATAAAGGCCCCACAGAGCTGAGGGCTAAGTTTCCTTCTGGCCTATGAAGCTTGTCAAAGCCTTTAATAATCTACTTCTAAGCTTCCGGGCCTCTTCCCAGCAGAGGTTTCCTCATTTTACAATCTCCTTGTGCCCACATCTAAAGATAGTTTTATATCTTTAAAGTTAACTTTCTTTCTTATCTTACCAACTGTCTCCTTGAATTGGATGCACGGAAAACTTACAATGCCCTTGAAGCAAAGAAAAGGTTGGAATGTAAGGAATCTCCATGTGTCTTACAGCTAAATGTCATTTCCTATAGGAAAGTGGAAGGGAAAGTTGCTCCTTTCTAAGCAACTGGAATCTACCATTGAGATTGGAGAGTGCTTGGAATTATGGGATGTTGTTAAAGCCAGGTTAGACCATATTTTGACCAAATTGGCCAGGCTGGTCATTACAAAACTAAGGTCTACACAGTGAGAAGACCTGTTATATAGTCCAGTAAAGAAAAAGATAACAATTAATTGGTAAAAGTACTAATTAAAATACTAATTAAACTGAGTTGCTCTATGAGCCAATACCACTATTTCTTGACCTTTATGCCCATTGTTCATTGTTTATTGTGGGCATCATAAAGAAGGCCCATTGTATCCCAGATGGTTATGACTGTGAATGAATGTACCCCTTACTCATCAGAAAACAACAAACCAAGGGCATAATCCTTAGATACTGGAGCTATTAAAGGGAAAGATAAGAGAATTATTTAGACCCATAAAATATGCCTCAGTTTCATCTCACCTATGTCTTCATGCTCCTGGCTCCTGACTTGGGTTCTAAAAGCTTAAATGAGTTATCAATGGTGAGAGTCAATCATTAAAAGTCTGCTCTTGTGATCATTTATTCCTTCAAGAGCCATCTGGACTCCCCTGTACTTTGCTTTCAGGCAGTTTGTCTTTTGAGGAGTTCCCTCATATTATCCTCTTTTTGATTTTCCCATATGGCTTTCCGGTAATTAATAATATGCATCCTAGAGATGCTGTCACCTGTATGTCAGGCTTCTCTGCTTACTTTGTGACCTTCAATAAAGCCCTTGGCCTTTCTGTGCCTCAGTATCTTCATATGAAAGAAGAAATATTAAAGGTACATTTTTACTTATAAATCAATTAATAAATGTAAAGCACAACAGTACTTTGTATATATCCCATGTTTAATAGATGATATATATTATTGTTGTTGATGTCATTGCCAGATATTCTCTATATGCATATAAATGTAGTAAAATAAAATAAGAGGTTTTGTCTGTGATTGAAATTTAGTTGCTACCAGCTTAAGATAATTATTCTTTTACTTCTTTTATTATTTTATTAATTTGCTATATTGTCTAGTTATTTTAATATATAAGCCTTCTGCCGATTGCAGAAAATACTCATGGAGAGGGTGAATTAAAATATACTTGTAAAAAGTAATCAACAAAGAATAAAGACAGACATCAAGAGAGAAAAATAAGGACAAAAGAACCAGAGGCAGAAAAATAAAAAATAAAATAAAATGTATACTTTTATCTATCAGTAATTACTTAAGATGAAACTGAACTGAACTCTTCCATCCTAACCAATTGAATGTCAAAACTTTCCTATGTGTATATTGTCTATAAGGCACTTTGGGTTTGGGGAAATGCATAGAATGACAAGACTTAACTATGTGTACATTGTTTATGAGACACTTTAGGTTTAGGGAAATTCATGAAGGGACACAGAACATCCACAGCGATGCTAACCAAAGGGCATGAGTGGTGGTTATGCATATATTAGACCTAAGAAACCCTAGCTCAAAACTCTGCCACCAGACAGCAAGAATCAAAGATGAGTGTTATTATTTGATAAAGTTTTCAGTGCCACACTATAAATATACATTTGCCCAACATGAGAAAAATCTAACAACATAAAGCAAATAAATATTCACAGCTTTCCTCAAGTAGCAACAGAATGCTCCTCCCAAGTGCAGACAGTGTGTTCTTCAGGTTAGATTAGTGACTTGATACATTTAAGAAGCCTGAAGTCATTCAAATACCTTTCTGATCACAGTGAAATAAAATTAGAAATAGAAAATAACAGAAGGAAAAGTGGGAGGTTCACCAGTGCAGAGTTGAGAAATGTGCTTCTGCAACACCAATGGGTCAAAGATGAAATTAAAAGGGAAATTGGAAAACATCTTGAAACAAACAGAATATACCAAAACATACTAGATGCAGCAGAAACAGCACTAAAGGTTTATAGTGAGAAAGACTTACATTGTAATAAGAGAGAGACCTCAAATAGATAACTAACTTCATATTTTAAAAAAAATAAAATGAAGAAAATAAGCCAAAGTTTGGGAGAAGCAAACAAATAATATAAATTTCAGTGAAAATAAGAGAATACAGAACAGAAAATCAATACACACACATATATAATATTGTGTATATATGTATGTATACATATATATATAGTAATGTGTGTATATATATATATATATATGTATATATACATATATATATATATACAGAATGAGGATTTTCTCTGGAAAAGCAAACAAAACTAACAAACCTTTAGGAAAAGGTAGTGACAAAAGGAGGGAAAACACAAATCAACTAAAATGTAGAAATGCAGAAATGAAAAAGGAGGTATTGCAATTGGTACCACACAAAGCTTGTTGTATTAAAATTCTATGAAAAAGTATGTACCAGCAAATTGAAAGATTCATAAGAAATGCATATACTCTAGAAACAGTATCCATGGCTGTATCATAGTGAAATATAAAGTTTTAACATATATAAGACTCATAAGAAGACTGTACCTATAATTTTTAAAAAAGCCTCAATGAAGAGACTTCATGGGCTTCACCAGTTAATTCTATCAAATATTTAACTAATGCCAACACTTCATAAACTCTTGCCAAAATCTGAAGGGAAAACATACTTCTAAACTTACTTTACAGCCTGAGCTGTAGAGTCAGACACTACCAGCAAAGAAAAGCCATATTCAAGTGCTCCAGATAAACCTGGATGCAAACTTTCAATAATGGGCTAGAAAATGAAACCACACAGCAAATTTAAAAGACCATGGACCATGCGCAAATAAATTTAACTGTGAGAGGTAAGGAAGAATCAGAATAGAAAAATCAGTCCGAATAATGCACCACATTAACAGAACAAATGATGGAGTCAAATGATCTCCATGCATGCAAAAAAGGCCTGTCAGTACTCATTATTCTTTTATAATAAAAAACTCTCAACAAACTATGAATGGAAGGAAATTACCTCAGTATAGGTCTCATCTGAAAGCCTAGAGCTAACATTGTACTCAGTGGTGAAAACTTTTTACTTCCCTGCTAAGACCAAGAAAGAGGAATAAGAGTCTTGTTACTTCTAGTCAACACAGGATTGGAAATGGCACACAAAAAAATTAGAATAGAGAAGGAAAAGACATTCAAATTAGAAAAAAAGTGAAATTATTCCACTTTTAAAAGGGCATGACCTTGTATGTTGCCAACCCTAAAGACCCAACACAAAACAACACTAAAACTAATTTATGAGATCCTCAAAATTCTGGGATTTAAAAAAAATTAATACACAAAATTCAGTTGTATTTCTGTTAACAGATTAACTCATGATTAAACTAAAAAAATATTCACAGTGACCACAGAATTAAAAACAATGAAACACTTATGAAGAGACTTAAGAAGGGAAAATCAAAATTCTGATGACTTTTGCAGTAATGGAAAAACAATAGAAAATTACAAAGGTTCAAAGATCATAACAATCTTGAACAATAAGAAGAAAGTTGGAAGCAATTTCTAATTACAAAGAATATGCACAAAGCTATGAAATAGGATATAGTCATAAAAGAGCAGATACATAGATCCATAAAAGGAAATCAACAACCCACAATTCAATTCAGGTATATACAATTAATTAAATTGCATGAAGAGTAATAAGAAGCCAAAAGTAAAGACTAGGATAGGCTCTTAAATAAATGAAGTTTGTTGCAGTAGTGACACACATACCTTGGTGATAACCAACAACTCTCTAATTGGATCTAAGACCCACTCAACAAAAGAGAAGTCATATGTGGTAAAAATATTCAAGCCAATTACCCAGAACTAGTGAAGTCATGGATCTTGGAGGAGAACCTACTACCACACTTTAATAAACCAGCATAATCCCTAACAACATTCTACATACTTTCCTTTATACCCACAGGTAAGTGTAGTTCTTACTCTGCATCAAGGAACCCGCTCTTCACAACAGAAAAAGACCATTCTAGAAAATTATAACAAATCAAAATTCAGAGGTATGGAGCACAGTCCTGAGAGATACATCTGCAGTAAAACTCTTTCACCTAAGGCTCAGGGAATATTGCAAAAGACAGAGAGAAAAATTGTAAAAGCCAGAGGATCAGGAAGTATGATATGTCTACTAGACATGTCAGAAGCTACACCCGTGAAGTATTACCAAAATGTCAGCTTAACATGACCTGACCAAGGATAAGATCAGTAAATATGCTAACATGGAAGGGGGATAGTTCATGAGGCTTCAAGCCCAAGACAAAGACCTTCAAGCAATTATAGAATGATGAGAAAGGAGGTTAGTCTTCCCCAGGGAAGAGCACAGGGAAGAGCACAAGAATTAGTTATCCAGGACCAAATGATCAGCCCTGAAACATCTAGGCAAGTAACTTTGTACACTATGAGCAGGTTGTACTTAACTATTTAGTAACATGTATGTTTGTGTATGTATGTATGTATTATATACATATGTAACAACAAAGAAAAGACACAAATTTGAAAGAGATAGGAGAATACATGGGAAGGGTTGGAGAAAGAAAA
>JADRCD010200286.1:0-22154 GCA_019843815.1 Montemys delectorum | reverse complement strand
TACTTACTGATTTCTTTATTGTTATGAACAGATCTCATTTCCTCTCTTTTTGAACTAAAGGTGAACTTGGTTTATTTTGGAAAGTTTTAAATAAAATCATGAGACATCTACTTACAAGCCTGTTACCGGCCATGTCTCATATCTAGAACCCTTTCTGTAACCTCACGACCATTTTCACCCTGACCTGAGTTAATCTGAAGCTTGGTCATCTGTTCCCCAGCTTGTTGGTGTCCTCTGAGCTGAGGTGGCAACCCCAATGCAGATCTGTGCATGGACCACACAGGATCTACACTGACTCCTTCCCTGCCCCCTCCCTCGACTACATGACAACTGCAAGCTTCTTTTCCCAGTGAAGGCCCTGTCCTTTTACTGTCAGGCTCTCTCCTCTACTCACTGACTCCGGAAATGCTGCTTCCCTCTGCCCTGCAGCTCCTTCAGCTACTCCCATCCCATCCCAACAGGCTTTTCTCTCAGCCTCCCTCCTGTTGCCTCCCACATACTAGGTCCTCTTTCTAATGTGCCTGTCTGGTCATCCTCCCCTGCTGAACCTTGATATTCCTTGCCCTGGGTATAAGGTCTCTTCAGGAACCATCCCTACCTGTCTTCCCCTCTCCTTTTGCAGGATGGTAGTCACCAGGCTCATCTACAATGGCAACACTCTTCTGATCTCTCTCCTGTTACTCCTCATGCCTAATCTTATTTCCCTTCCCTGTCCCCACTGCAGGTGCCCATAACAGAGTCCCATGTTGCCCCGGCGAAGAAGCCCCCCTCACTCCCAAGCCACTTCCAGCTTGAGCTGTCCTTGAGGGTGGGAACAGGACTCGAGCCAAGCAGCGCTCTGGGGATGATTACTGAGCAAATGCAGAAAACGTGGATGGAAGTTGAGAGGACGGGGACCACACAGCCTGGAGCCCACACTCGGAACTGCCCTCTCCTGTTCTCTCTAGATTCTCACTTAGTAGCCACAGATGCTAAGTCTCCACTCATCCCAAAGGAAAGCAAGAGGAGATACCACGTCATTCCCTACAGGCCAGCTAGGACCTGCACATCCTTCTAGTGGCACTAGGAACAGGGCCTGTCCAAACCCTGCCAGCCTGAATTTGACAGGATGTGGCTTTCAGAGCAGGCACTACCTCTCATCCTGTCCTTGCTGCTTCACAGGCTCTAGGCAGCGCTCATCACATGCATAGAGATGATACAGGCTGGTGGCTGTGCAGATCTACAAGCGTGTTCACAGACCACCAAACCTGCAGGCTCCTTGGCAGCTGGGGTCCACAGAAAGGCCCACGCTTGTCCAGGAGACATCATCTGAAACAACGCTGTAGGTGGCTGCCACCTCCTGTTTTTACAGAGCTTCTATCTTTAAGACTGAGAATAAAAGTCCCAATCCTTCCACAGGAGGAAGCTCAACAAGATATTGGCTTACTACTCCTCTGGGCCAGCCATTTCTGGAGATTGGCAGGACACAGAGAACCCTGTCTGGGCTAAACTCAAGTGTGCCGGGTGACCAGCTCTAGAGGTAAGGAGGATTAGATTATAGTCTAAACCTCAGTGAACCCTGGCCAGGACACTCAGAAATCAGGGATAAGACAGACACAAAGCACATTTTACAACACTGCACTTGGACAACACAGTCCAAAGGCTCGTGTTGTCAGGAAAGCTTGGCTTTCCTGAAAGCCAAGCTATGGGTCAGACTATGAACACAATGCCTCCAGGGAAGGTATCAGCAGTCTTGTGTGGGGTCCTGCATGGTCCATGTCTTAGCTATGCAGCCACTCAAGAGTGTCACACTCTTGTCAAGTGTGTGTCACACTGCAGCCAGCACTGTGGGGTCATGTGTCCTGGGGAGAACAGCGGGCGCTGAGGGGAAGGCACAGGCTTCCTTCCTCTCACTCCCCCAAACACATAAAAAACAGAAAACAAGGAAGGCAAAGAGTGACAAGCGGCACCCCAGGAGATACAAGACATTCTACACCCTGGAGCTCTTTTCACCCCAAGGACCCTTTAAAACTATGGCTGAAGAAGCACACACACAAATATAGAACCTCACTGGCTGGCAGAGATCATGCAGCTTGTGGAGAGACTCTAGCTGTACACACTGTGCAGAGCCTATGGGCATCATGGGTAATGTCCTGGGTGCACACCAGACACAGACGGCAAGTCAGGTACCTGTAGGAGGACACTGCCATGCAGTACACAGATCCTTACACGCCGAGCCATGAATAGCCCCTTGGGGGCGGGGGTACCTCTACCCAGGGTCCAAAGGCCCAGTGCACAACCAGAATCTTCCCGCCTGCCCCACATGCCGTAGCTGGCCCACCACATCTACAGAACCAACCATTCAGAACCAGCCCACAGGCAGCACCCCAGCTGCCATGTCCCTGCTCTGGCCTACAGGCCAGTGCCTGCTTTGCCCTGAGTGTGCTTCCCCCTCAAGCACAATCCTGCACCTATGGAAATGACAGGCAGCAACACAGGACTGCCTACACAGCCAATCCCAGTGAACAGAGTAGGGGTTGTGGCAGCCACTTGCCAGGAACACCCTACTTCCAGAGGCTCACCCTACTCCACTTCCACGGGGCAGAATCATTTCCTAAAATGTCACGGTGGCAAGCACAGTCACTGGCACTCACCAGGACCCCAGAGTTCTTCACTTAATTTAATTCAGTTCTCCACAACACACATTGGGTTCATGGCACACATTCCCTCCAGCCTCCAGGCCACTGAAGCACACTTCTTTTAAACTGTAGCACAGTATACAATCTACCCTGTGCCTCCATCCTCCCCATCCACACCAGCAACTGAGGCTGCAAGGATGGCTTCCAGGCAGCACCACACCCTGTATTGTCCTGCCCCTGTCCTCCTCACCCCAAGCTGTGTGAGGAGGAGGATGGTGGGTGATGACACACAGGAGGCCAGCAACACATGGACTCAGCCTCCCAATGTGAACCCATAATCACAACAGCATAACTGCGGCCAAACAGCAAGTACTTAAACAAGCATGTATTGAAATAAATGCAGTTTCAGCAAGAGCAGGGGATGCCATCATTGCAGCCTGTCAGGATGCCATGGGTCCTGTATATCACACACATTGCCACAGTGTCCCCAACCACTCCAGTGTCTAGTAACTACACATACCTTTTGATCACCTCCCAAGGGGCTTAGGCCCTGCTGTGACACATCACTTCATATCCTCACAAGATAAAGGCTGTACCTAGGAGCCCATGATCAGTGTTCCTGGTCTGGTCTGAGCCAGTGTGTGGGAATAGATACAGACAGCCCCTTGCTAAAGGTGGCAGTTGAGCACATGTGGTCTAGTGTCTTTGTGGGAGCTGCAGAGGTATTGTTTAGGAATGGGGGATCTCTCCCCTAAGCACATGGCTGTGCCCAACATGAGTTCTCTGCTACCCAGATCCAACCCTAGGCTAGCCTACCCTGGGAGGCAGCAAAGTCCACCTAGGGCCTCCTTAGACACCTTGCCCAGTAATGAAGCCATATTCAAGATGGCAGTTACATGAAAGCCTACCTCAGCTGATACCTTTGACCCTCAGGAAGTGGGGCAGCAATGTGAGTCTGGCACAAATTCTCCTGGAGGCTCCTGAGAACTAGTCAGGCCAGGAGTGCATACTGTCCATTGGGAACCCAACATACTGGCCAGCACACTGAGTAGCCACTGGACATCAGGAAAGGAGGGCCCCCTCTCTTCTGTAAGCAGGCAGTTAGGGTAATAGGTCAGGCGAGCGCCTGTAGAAGCAGCCATGCTTCCCAGTGTGTCCTGGTGACAAACAAGCATACTGTGGGAGACGGAGCTGAACATTTAGAGCGTTTTACTCTAAGTCACTTAGGCAAGTCGTGCTCCCTGGGGCCTCCAAGTTCTCAGGATGCAGCCAGGCAGGCCGGATGGCTTCAGCTGCAGTAACCTCACTTCCACCCAGTGGGGCAGGCGGCTAGTCCATCTCAACCACTTATAAACCACATACATGAGGCTAGAGATGGGAACCTGGGGTCCCTTGCCATCCTAGGACCACAGGCAGCACCGTGAACAGACCACAGGACACTGAGTTCAGTCATGATAGGGGCAGCGACTGAGGAAAAGGACAACCTCATGCCCCATGTACTTAAAACACTGTGGACCAGTGGGCAGGCTGGTTCTCTGTCTGCCAAGCCAAGGGTAGCACTGGCAGCCCCTTCCCTGGCCAATGCCCTCACCTGGCCATGGGCCTTCCTTCTACCGTGCCCTTATCTGGGCTGCCACCCTCACTAGGAGTGAGTCTTCACACATCAGTTGAGGCAATCAGGGAAGCTCTTCAGGTTCCCTACAATTTCCAGCAAGTGGACACAAAACCAACTGTTACCCCTGAGGTCTCAGTAGGCCTTGGTGAGACTGTGCAGGACTTTACTGACTCCCCCGACAGTCATCAAATGGGAAGCAGGGAGCTCAGAGCCATCTGAGAAGCACAGAGCTGAGGAAGGAGCCACCTCAAGTTACCACCCTGGGAACCCCAAGGACCACAGGCCACCGAGCCTATCGAGAGCTGGAGGGAAGGGAGTGAACACAGAGAGTCAGTGCACAGTCCTGTCCCTACAAGGCTGGTGTCTTCTTTGCTGTACCCTACACTGCCCCACCCTGTGTAGCCGACTCAAGGACTTTTTCATACCTCAGTGATAGCAGAAGGCACCTGGGAAGGGTCAACAGTCCTCACAATACCTGGGCCACCTCATGGGGAACTCAGGTAGTCCAGGATCTGGGGACCTGGACCATGGGGTTTCCTGGTAGAACACACGGCTGGCAGGACATATGTGGGTTCCTTACAGTTCCACAGTTAAACTGGTAAGGGAACTTGCACAGACAGGCTAGACAGTGCCTCCCAATTCACTTAGCTACCAAGTGACTGCTTAGATGGAGCTCAGGCTATATGGTTCTTTTCCAACTCAGGCCCCAACATACATATCACAGGCCCTGTTTTGAGGGCCCTGGGAACTGGAGGTTAGGCCAGGCCCTCCAGGGTCACACTGGTGAGGACACTTGGCTCAGGGGGCCTAGGGCTTGATACATAATAGCTCATGATGCCAGCCCAGTTCACACCATGGTGGCCGAGTGCCATCAGCTCTGAGTCCCAGCAGGAGGAACTTCCCAGCAGGAGGTCAGCGGTGAGCCACAAGCAGTGCTCCTCTCACAGCTCCTCCACAAATCAGGCGTGAACTAGAATTTAATAAACCTTTCTCCCAGCAGAAACCCTAACTCAGGCTCTTTTGAACAGCAGTTACTTACTTGAAAATCTCTTTCTTCTAGAATTTCTCTCCTCCATCTCACGAGGAAAGCAGCACAAACATACAAGTGGAAATGAGAAAAGCCCTCCGGTTCAGACTGAAAGAGAAAAAACAAGGAGAGTCACTTAGTGTACAGTGTCATCAGCCAATGTAGTGTATGGAGCCATCAGCCAATGGGTAAAGCCATCTGGGGGGCGGGGGGCCTCTCCAGTCAGGGCCACAGGGACTGCACTGCAACATGCCCATTTCATTACAGTAAATGCCATTTTAAATAACCGAAGTTTGGTAAACAAGGTCCCAGCCTAGGCTTTCAACAATGTCAAGGGCAGTGACTTTCTTCGGTCAAGGATGACAATAGCCTGGGATAGTGCCGGTAGATCTGGTGAATGTCCATCCTACAGCAGGCATCAAACCTGAGCTTTGGAGAGCAACTTCTACTTCCCAGAGGAGAAAGCAAGCCTGAAAACTGAGGAAGCAGCCTGAATGGGACACCAAACAACCAGTGATGAAGAGCTGTCTGCTGTGTGGGTGTCAATAAGGCATGCAGCTGGAAGGACAGGAAGTCTAGTAGCTTCCACCCAAACTCCCACCTGCATGTCTCTCTCCAGGGCAGTCGGATGCACGCCTCCCTCTGTTCTTACCACCTTGTACCGCTATCACTCCCGGAGACCTGCTGGACCTGCCCCACCACCCCACGGGACCTTCAAAGCTCCCTTCTAGAAGGCTTTCATTCCTTCACCCTCTGCAACTCTTACCTAAGTTCAAGGCCATACCACCAACTACTAAGACTAGTGGTCCCCAAGCTTAAGGCTCAGTTTGTCACCTTCGTGGTTCTGCCATGTCCAGGGATATGCAGTGACCATTACTTGCATATTAAGCAATGTAAGTATGCAGTGCGTCAGAAGGTGGCATGCTTTGGGAAAAAACACAGCAAACAAGGGGGAAGGATAACAAGAGGAGTGTCTATGCACACTCAGGAACCTCTTCTAATTTCTACACAATGGTCAGTCAGCTATAGAAACATGAAAGCAAAGAACCAAAAGGGAGTGCCAGGCAGACAACAGAAACACAAAGGCTCCCAAGGTCAGAGAGTGCCAAGGACCACGCAGAAACACTAAGATCAGCAGTGCTACGACAGTCAGCAAAGCTGGCAGTACAGGAAAGCTTGTGGGGGACAGATCTGCAGGTCCATGTCACCAAGTCTTCCCATGAGCCTGGAAAGCTCTTAGCAAGCAATTAAAAGGTTTCACTGGCTTTCCTACTGAGAACACAGGCAAGGTGGAGAGGAAGAGCTCAGGATGAGCTTGAGGCACAGCCAGCATAAAATGGCAGGTGTAAACTGGTTGATGGTGGTGCTCGCCTTTAATCCCAGCACTCAGGAGGCAGGGACAGGTGATCTTGGAGTTCAAGACCAGTCTGGTCTACAGAGTGAGTTTTAGGACAGCCAGGACTAGACAAAGACATTCTGTCTCAGAAAGATAAAACCAAACGAAGAAACAAAACAAAATCTGAATGGTATTATTGATATGCACCAAATGGGGCAAGAGCTTGTAACTAGCATGCACATTCTAGGTCCACATTAAAGGGTGAGCACATAGTATACTGCTACATATGAGACTTCAGGGTCTAAAGGAAGAGGGAGGAAGGACTTTAACTCGGGCAGACTTGCAAGATGAGAGGCTTTACGGCTACAGCAGAACACATTTGACAAGACAGTTGTGATTCTAAGCCTGGGCAAGGAGTTAAGAAGTGGTCTTGAGCAGGCACACTGGCAATGGTCAGGGAGCTGCAGGGAGCCCAGAGGCCCCATGCAGGAGGAGTGGGAATGTGGTCATTGGCCTTAGTGACATGGAAGCCACTGGGCAGGGCCGGCTGACCACCCTCAGGCCTAGCAGTGGGCACCGTTTCTTCATCTCCCTGCACTCCCTACCCAGCACTGTTAGCAACCTGAACAGCCAAGCCACTTTGCCTCTACTTCCTGCCATCATGTCATTGCAGAGAGTGATGTCCGCTCAGGCCTGACATCACAGCAGCTTCAGAAAGTCTGCTGTGCTCCAGGCTGAAGAGAGCTCTGCTCACAGTCACAGATGACGACGTCTGAATCCACCGAGACAGCAAACAGTGCTCATCCATCTGGTGATGGAGAAGATGCCCTGAGAATTCCCTTGACTGAACCTTGTATTCCCAGCATGCACTGCATCCAGTCACAATGTACCCCAGCTTTTAATGATATCTAGGTCCTGACTGCACTCACTCTGCAAGATGAGACGCTACAAATCTTTTCTCTAACTTCTTTGTAGGGTCTAAGCATTCAGCTGTCTGCCTCTTTCTCCTTTCCTTTCTCAGAAGGGCACACACAGGTTTGGGATGTGTTTCCTTCTGATTCCTGATAGATAGCCCCATGTGCTGGTCAGGATCTGATGACTTTTCTATGAGACAAACTGCACCCCTGAATTAATTTTTATATGGTTACAAAACAATCCAGACCTCCTCACAGTTTTGCATATTCTTATTTTTTTTCTAGAAATGTCTCATTTCAAACTTGCTCATTATACATTTTCCTCTCTAGATTTCTGTACATTTAACAGTAATATCCTATTTGGAAATGTGTGCTCCATACACACAACTTTTTTTTTTTTTTTTTTTTTTTTTTGAGACAGGGTGGGTTTGTGTATCCCTGGCTATCCTAGAACTCAGGTTGGCCTTGAACTCAGAAATCCACCTGCTTCTACCTCCCAAGTGCTGGAATTAAAGGTGTGCACCACCACTGCCCAGCTATTCACACACCATTTTTTTAGGCTGGCCCTGAGATTACAACCCTCCTCATCATCCTCCTGCTGTGTGGATCTATCAGAATTCTCCCTTCCACTTTAATTGCCCTTTCCTCCACCTTAGCAGTTAAGCAGGTCTAAGCTCAATTGTTTTCTAAAAACAAGCAAACAAACAACTTAAGATTTCAATGGTGGTGTTCTGGCTGGTTTTGTGTCAATCTGATACAAGTTAGAGTCATCAGAAAGGAAGGAGCCTCAGTGGAGGAAATGCCTCATGAGATCCAGCTTAGTAAGGCATTTTCTTAATTAGGGATCAATGGGGGAGGACCCAGCCTATTGTGGGTGGTGCTATCCCTAGTCTGATGGTTCTGGGTTCTATAAGAGAGTAGGCTGAGCAAACCTGGGGAAGCAAGCCAGTAAGAAACATTCCTCCATGACCTCTGTGTCTTCTCCTGCCTCCCGAATCTGGCCCTGCCTGCCCAGCCCGCCCTGCCTGCCCTTCTGACTTCCTTAAATAATGAACAGCAGGTGATATGGAAATGTGAGTCAAATAAAACCTTTTCTCCCCAACTTGCCTTGTGGTCATGGTGTTTCCTCACAGCAATAAAACCCCTGACTGAGACAATGGGTATGTGTCAACCTCTAGGTCACCTTGATTATTCCCTTCCTCTAAATGTGGCTCTCTCTTGTAGTCTGTTGTGGGCATTATCAAATACAGACAGAAGCAGAGTACTTTCTTTTTCCAGTTCCTTCTCTATGTAAGGGAGCTGGCTGCAAGCTCATTAGTGTCTGGCTTTTTTCATTTCTGATAGAAGCAAGCAATACAAGTCTGTCAGTCATCCTCAGAAGCCACACTTCAGCGGCACTCCAGTCTTAATGAAGCTTTATCATCCCAGTATCTAAGAACATGCCATTGGCTTTTAGATGTCTTTTTTGGATCATACCTGATTTATCAGTACATTTTCAAATCTGAAAACGCATGGTTCATTTTTATACCTTTAGCTTCTGAGCTGCTGACTGCTGGTTAATCAACTTCTTATAGGATGGGACTCAAGGACTCCAGTTTTTTGAAGGTAATTTGAATTTGGGTTGGAATAGAACACAGCTTCCACAAATGTTTCCTGAGGCAGCATCCTTGGAGGACAGAGCTCTGACACAGCCAACATGACCAGGCTGCCAGTGAATGGCCATGTGGACCACCCCACACTGTGTAAGTAGCCGTAACAGAGCCCCTGGTTCACCAACCTGGGCCTGGACAGGGTCCTTCCTTTGCTTTGCTTTGCTGGTGTCTGGGGTGAGTAGATGTTTCTTTAGGTATCCATAGAAAAAGCCACCCTATAAAATGCCTGCTGTTCTGAAGCACATGGCTGGACTTTCTGGAGGCAGCAATTCATATATGTCTATTGAAGAAAACTAATTCATAGTCTTAAATAATTTTCAATCCAGGAAATGAGGATGTATTAAAAAAAAAAATCCCTATGACAACAGTAGATTTATTTTCTCCTCATAGCTCTGCCAAATTTGTTTTCTGTACCGAAAGGTATGTTATTGGGTGTATACAAATTCAAAATGTCTTCAATATTCTGTCGATAACCATCACCCCCTTCATCTCAAACAATCCACTGCACAAGTCTCTGGTTTAGAGCAGCAGCAGGCTAGCAAGACACAACGGTGATCATCAATCCACTTTGCTCAGTCTCTATTTTACAATCAATTACATCCTACTATGTGTGCCCTGTGAAAACATCATCACAGTTAGGACCGTGCACACATCTGTCTATCACCCCATAGGTGTCCTTGTGGCCATTGAGAAGTCCTCTCACGGTGCCAGGTAACTACTGAGCTGTTCTTCAACACATACCAGTTTACGACTCACACTTGCACAGATATGCCACTCTACTGTATGGACTGTTTTTCCAATGTCCTTCACTCAGAGCTACTATTTTGAAATTTGTCTGTCATGTTCCATGCACCAGAGTTCATTCTCTGCAAATTCCACAGAACACTTCCCTGAATGTCACACCACGGTTTGTTTTTCCATTTCCTGTAAATGCTAAGGTTCTCCTGAATGGGCATACCACAATTCATTCCCCATAAATACTGAGGTGTTTCCCTGTATCTATTCCCTATAAACACAAGGCATATTTTCCTGGATGAATCTATCCATTCATCTGTCTAAAGACACTGAGCTGCTTCCAGCTCATGGCTGTGATGCAGAGCTATATGCACGCTTGTGCGTCAGTCTCCCTATGGACACATGTTGCTCCAGCTCATGGCTGTGATGCAGAGCTATATGCACGCTTGTGCATCAGTCTCCCTATGGACACATATTGCTCCAGCTCATGGCTGTGATGCAGAGCTATATGCACGCTTGTGCATCAGTCTTCCTATGGACACATATTGCTCCAGCTCATGGCTGCGATGCAGAGCTGTGTGCACGCTTGTGCATCAGTCTCCCTATGGACACATGTTGCCAAACTACTTTCTAGAGTGATTCTACCACTTTAAGTTCCCAGGAGCGCTGAAGGAAGTTCATGCTCTATCCCAGCCAGCATCCTACAGAGCCAAACAACTCTGTCTTAACTGAGCTTCTAATAGCAGTAGTGTTTCACTGCGGCTTCCAGGTCCCTAGCCACGCTTACCAAATGACCACTGATTAAATGTCCCTCATGTCGCCTGACTTCTTTTGCTGGCTGTTTGCTATTCTTGAGTTTTAGAGGTTGTTTTTTTATATTCATCATGTTAAGTCTCTTGCAAGTCTCTGTTGGGCAATGTGACGAGACGAGACCTTGTCTTTCCACACTCTGAAGAGTGGCTTTGGGGAAATGTGTCTTAAATTCTGCTGCAGGTTCCATTTTAATTTGTTACATCTAAGAAACCTTCCCCCAACTCAAGAGCACAAAGGTTTGCTTCTATTAGAGTTTTACACATTCTGTTTAGGTCTCTGGTCCATTGCCAATCACTTGTGCACAAATGTAAAGAACTTCAGGGGCGCTTGTGCACATGAAGCTCCAACAGTTTGCTAAGAAGCTTGTACCCACCCCCCTGAGTTAAGGTTGAGGTCACTCTGGCTTTCATGTCTACCCTTCTCCAGAGCACTGCTGCCTTGCATCTCCTCCATTCTGTATCGATGGCATGGTCAGTTTTCAGTTACTGCAAAAGAGCTTGTGAACCTACAGATCAACGTGTGTGTGTGTGTGTGTGTGTGTGTGTGTGTGTGTGTGTGTCTATTTGTATGTCTGTGTGTGTGTATGCGTGTTTGTATCTTTGTATGCCTGTGTGCATGGCTATGTCTGTATGTACCTGTAGTTGCACACATGCCCACCCTAGAAACCCTGAGTTTTCTTACCCTTCACTCACTCAGGTCTCTCTATCTTCAGCAGCATTTTGCAGTTTTCAGGATTCAGATAAATTGCAGTGTTTGCCGGAATGTCCCTAAAAATGTCATTTGTTCTGAAGGTACTGAAGATATTGTCCTGAAATCTTCCAATCTGCTTCCTTATGTTAGTAGCTGGCTAACTTCTGGATTTTTTTTTTTTTTTAATCCTTAATTTCTCTTTGTCTCTACAGTGACAGATCTTTCTAAATGAAGTCAAGGTCCCTAATTCAGCAGCTTGGTCCCCGCGAGCCATGACTGACACTTTCTGTTATTCTGCATCCTAAAACTCTCAACCTGCTGGTGGCTCCATGGCCTCACTTCTTTTTCTCCTTGTAGTGAACTGACTTGTCTTTACTCATTATTCCAAGGTCTACCTTTAATTGACCCAGAAATTAGCGACTTTCTGTTCTTAGTTTAGCAGTAGCCTTTTTTTAGCAGACAAGCTTAACTCCGTGGATAAAATGGGCCCTGCAAGATGATGTATGGAATAAAGGTGACTGCCACCTGCCTAATAACCTGAATTCCATCACTGGGCTCCACACACTGCAGGAGAGAACAGACTGCTACAAGTTGTCCTCTGACCTTGTACTCACTATGAGAAACACGTGCACAAAATAAACAATGAAAGAAAATTAATCCTTATCCTTATTTTACTCCCCATCAGCACAGGAAGTTAGGATGCCTTCACTGTGGTCACAGCCTAGACGTGCACTGCTTTCCCCTTCCTCAGCTTCACACGAGCGGTCTGTCATCCTGGTTACCCTCCTTAGCACCTGGGAAGCCCTTTGTGTTGCTTTCTCGATTGGATTTGCTCAGAAACCTGTCCTGTCTTTTGGGCTCACCGCTTTTCATCAAAGCCAGGAACCCAGCTTTCCTGCTATCCTCAGGGCAGTCCTAAGTTGTCCGATGTTTACTGCACCATATTCTAGCTTCTGCTATTTAATGCTCTTAGTCTACTTGTTATTCAACTGACTCTCTTTGGCTGCTCTCTAGAACCTTCTTTGGTCTTGTGCAGTTTCCTTATGATGATTATTTTGTCAGAAATGTCTTATCTTTTGGGATCTAGGGGCAGTTCTGACAAGAGGAAACCATGATCAGATCTGTTAACTTCACACCAAGAATTCATCCATCTCTCTGATGGTTTCTGCACTTTCTCAGAATTCTGGTGAGGCTGATTTGGGCTCTTGTCATTCTGTCCCCATTTCTTTTATATTTTATATCACTGTTGGCAACGGATTTTCTTTAAATCTATTCTAGCCAACTAATATTCTCCCCTTCTGTGTCACAATTTCCTTTAAACTTTTTTTACTGCATGTATTTGCCTCTGTGTATGTAGACACTCACACACCATATGCATATGCATATGCGCATGCATGGCATAGCATGCATGTGGAGATCAGAGGACCACCTGCAGAGTCTTTCCTCTCCTTCCACCATGTAAGTTCTGGTGATCAGACTCAGCTCCTTAGGCTTGGTGGCAGGTACCCTTACCTGCTGAGGGATCCTGCACATCCCAAGTGTTATGCTTTCTCTGTAATTCATTTATCCCATTTGACTCTGAGGGCTTTTGCACACTGTGATGGTTCCCTTTCCTTCTCCTTCCATTTACTATCTTCTTACTCCATCTCCAACAGTCCAGGCACACTCTAGGCCGCATCCCGGGCACCTCCTCACACACTCATCTTTGAAGCTGTCTTTTCTGTGACTCTTATGCCTATGACTCCCTTCATTGGAACATACGCCTGCTGGGATTCTCTGAAGCTGCTTTCAAAAAGGCCTTTCCTTTGCTCGGTGCCTTACAGGACTTTGAGCCAGGCTACCTGAAGTCCATTTTCAATGGGCAGCTTTTCCAGGCAACTGTCAAGTGGCCTGGAGCCCCAAGCCTACCTGAACGTAGGACAATGGTTGGCAAGTGTATGACAGTGGATCCTTCCTTTTTCATTACCTCTATGGCCAAAGCTAAGAAAGGAAAGTCTAGCACCTGGTAGCTCTGAACAGTGTCCAGGTTGTAGCATTTGGCTCATTAAAAGTAACAGGCCGATCCCAGATAGCACAGGGCAGACGTCGAGGCCATTCTATTAAGTTTTTCAACTTAGAGACTTCCCCCAGATGCCTGGTCTCTGAAGTGGTATTCATGTTTGTAAAAACCACACCGGCCCAGTGGTATGTTCTGGAAGAGGAGGACCTTATAGATTTTGCTTCTGCCATCTTATTTCCTTTAAACAGTCCCAGCTTCTTGGAAAGCATGCATTTGATCCTGCCAGCCTTGTAGCATGTCTACTGTGGTGGCTGCCACAGCACCAACAACACACAAAATCTCTATGGAGAGAAAAGCAGTAACTGAGTAAGTGTAATAAGATACCGTAAGACCTTCACCCAGTGGCCTTAGCACTCTGCCACGGTGTGACCAGGATGCCTCCTCCAACTCAGAGGCACTGTCATGTACTATTATATCATGTCACTAACCATGGAGGACCACAGTTGCTACTAGCCTCTTGTCTGACACCCCTGCCCTTTCACCTTCTCCTGCTTCCTGCAGTGCTCCAGACCTGCAGCCTGCCTGGCTTGTGCAGAGCTGTTGGCACAAGCCCTTGTTCTGCCAGAGAGACCCATTCTCTCTTCTGAGCCCCACCGCTCCTCCTGGGTCCTCACCAAGTCTGCAGCTCTTTCCCACACTGTGATCATTGATGGTCACAGACTCTATCTTCTAGTCCTCTGTTCCACCTACTCTGGGGTCTCTGGGACCCCTTTCCTTTGCAATCCCTGTCCCCAAACCCAACAGTGGAATTAGAGACAGAATGAAACCCCATCCTCCCAGCCTCCTGGCTTCCCTGAGAGTCCAGTGTGGCTGGCAGGCAGCATGAGAGAAGAAGATCTGAGCAGTAGCTAAAGAAACAGGCCTTTGTTTTCCTTTCTAATAAATACTAAAGATGAGCTGATCCTTGAGGACTGGAAGGAAGTTCCCTACAGAACAAGACCAGAGCTCAGCATTATAAGCACTGAGAGGACCAGGGGCTCAGGAGTGCTGGGGACAGTCCAGATTGATGGAGTCTGTGCAGAGCCTTAGACACACTCTTAATTCACTCACTAGCCTTTTATTAATCAGAAAAGGCTCAGGTGGGTTGCAGAACACCCTCCAGGCCAACCCCATAGGAACTCAAGCACTGGGCTGTGAATGCTACAGCTTGTAGTGTCTCCAGCTGAGAGTGGAACAAGGCGTGAGAACTCCACAGAACAGACGTTGTGGACAAATGGAGTTTTATGGCTTGGTCTAAGTGGATTATTTGTCTTCAGTGACTTGGTAAATTATATTAGAGTAACAATTTGATAAATAAAAAATTCTCATCAAAGTTGGAAAATGGGCCTCTGCTGTAATGAAACTTAACCCAGAAGATTCATAGCAGCATCCCCGGAAGGGGTATGCACAGTGGGGCAGGGGAGGACAGTAGCTAAAGACATACCCTGGGCCAGACCTGCTCAATGTGCTTCTCCCACATAGCCTGTCACCATTCCAGACAATGATCAAGCCAACAGGCCAGTGCTAAGACTTGTGGGGAGCCCTTTGCCAGAAGAAAAGACCGTGGCTCTTAGAATCCCCTTGTCAGGGACATTTCAGACCACAGAGAAGGACAGTGTAGGCTGTTTCAGTGTGGTCATGCTGGAGAGCTGGAACACAGGCTTTAGAAAGCGTCTGAACCCTAGTCCAGTCCTTCCTTCCAGCCCTGGTTCCCTGTCCTCTCTGACCTCCCTGGCCATAGCCATGGACACCAGGCCTGCCTCAGTTTCCCAGGATCCATGGAAAAAGAAGTGGGAGGGGAGCAGAAAAGAGGACAGGAAGAGTTGTCCTGCAGAAAGAGCTCCTAGATAACTGCGGTCCTGTTTTGTCTGGGAATTTCATGGGTGGGGCACGAGTGTGGAAAGCTCCCTCCCTCGGTCCAAACACCAACAAAATTGTAGGGGTGCTAGGAATGCCCTGCTTTCCCCAGCAGACAACCAGGAGTCAAAAAACACTGTCACATATGTGAATGTTTCTAGATGGGGGGTGAAGTTGGGGAGGGTATGAGGTGCTCATTGGCTATCTTAGCAGCTAGGGGTTATTATGTTACTCCTGTATCTGGTTAGATAAAGGGGCCCCAGCAAACCATTCAGGCCGCTGTGTTACAGAGATCCCTTGTTAATGGTCCCCAGTGTTGGACCTGCCCTGCTTCTGCTCCTCTGAGAGGCCTGAAGAGCACAGTCAGACCCCAGAACCTGATGGCTTACAACCCAAGTGTGTCTAGAGTGGAGCACTGTGGCACTGCCCTTGCTGTTCTCGAAGGAGCATCTGGACCTCACAAAGGAGGCTCCCACAGACCAGGCACATCAGAGGTGTGGCAAGGGGAGTACAGCTGAGGACATCTGAGATGTGCTGGTGGCCGGTGGCTACTAGTCTTAGCAGAGCATCTACAGTCTGTCCCAGGGCTCCTCCCTGTAAGGGTGGCACAGCACCACTGTCCTGGCCCCGCCACCCCCCCCCCCCCCCCCCCCACCCCCCGTCTACAGAAGAAACACATCCTCTGAGCACTGAAGCACTCAGGAGTTCAAGGTTCTTATCGTGTGGTATGTTAGTAATTCTTTGTTGCTATGATCAAACACTAAGACCCAAAGTGACTATAGAGGGAAGAATTTATTTGGGCTTTATGGTTCCGGAAGGATGAGTTCATGGTGGGAAGCATGGCAGCAAGGGGAGAGGCATGTGGTCTGAGCAGGAGGCTGAGAGCTCACACCCTTAACTACAAGCATGAAGGAAACAGGCAGAACAACCCAGAAGTAGAACAAAGCTATTCATGTTCACCCCAGTGACCTACTTCCTCCAGCTAAGGCTGCACCTCCTAAACCTTTCCCCAAAGTGCCACCAACTGCAGGCCAACTCCTCAAATACCCGAGAATGTGGGGACATCTCATTGGGACCACCATATGTGATAACAACAGAAGGGCAGGTTTTGTTTCCTATCATTTTGGCATTACACTGTCTTAATCACTAGGTAAGGAAACAGTAACTGACGACTTGGCAGTAAGTCTGCCAGGGCTAGATTCAGTCTCACCCCACTGTGAGCACTGTGCAAGTTGGGAGGTGCTTCTGAGCTTTGAGAAGGAATGTGATGTCTGAAACAGATCCTGCCAGGCTCAAGTGCTGCCCCACAGAAGCCCAGAGCTAATTTAGTTAAAGCCCTATCCACCTACCCAGAGACTGGGTATTATATTCCCGCCCACTGTTTGTAGAAAAGATCTTCTCCCTGACAGGGACTAGTGATGCACTGAGGATGAGCCAGGGCGAGCCTGTGACAGCAGAGATTGGCCAAGCACAGGCTTGAGAGGCCACCTAGTTGGGCTTTATTCTCTCTACTATATAGCCCCAATCACTTCCCTGCAATAGCTCCCATTAGTGGCTGTCATAGCCTGCCTGTCCATCATCTACTCTACAGTTTATGTCCCTGTCCCCCAGCTCAGGCCTCTCTAACCCAGGACTGAGGCTCACTGTCCTCATGGGAACACACACCCAACACCCAAGCTGGGCAGGCCCTTAGGATTAGCTTGGGTAGTTCAGCCACAATCCCACTTTAGGGCTGTGTGGTTGTATCTTCACTGTGGTTCAAGCATACAAAAGTCCCAGTATGAACAGTAACCCTGATGTCTACTGAGATGTGACAATACCTACCTCACCCTTTTTTATATACCTGAATACTGACCTACAGCTCTTCCTAGCTCCTTTCCCAAAACACAATTCACCCTGCCTCTTCCAGCCAGAGGCCTCCTGTACTTGACGTGTACTTCCTACACGTTTCTGGAAGTGAGAGCAGAGTCTAGGCCTTTCTTTCTCTTTATTCTATATTCTAACACTCTCCACCCTTTGTGATTCGTGATAAGAATCAGGAGTTTCGGCTTTATGAGGGCCAGACCTCCACCTCTGCAGTGACCTTAGCAATGAAAGCACAGAATGGGCAGACTAGGACATTTTCTCTAGAACATTCTCCCAAACTGGGAAACTTTGTGAGGAAGGAATTCGTCAACAGTCCACCTCCACTGTGACTTTTCTACGGCATGTGGACTCTGAAAGTCAAGAGCAACAACTGCTGCTCCCCACAACTACAGGTTTCCCACAGCCACCTGTCTCACACCTACAAAGCACTGCCAGCTACCAGGGACAAAAAGTCCCATGTGCAGATGTCCCTGGAGTCTACACATCACTCATAGGGGAGAGCTGCCAGTGATGGTGACAGACAACAATGACTGCCACCTGAACCATCAGGGATGGAGGAGCAGGACACCTCTGTTGCATAAGTCAGAGATGAAGCAAGGTGATGCTGTGGCCCAGGGACAGTGGCATCAGGGTGAAAAGATGGCGATAGTGAGTCATGGTTGCCTCACTGTCCCACTGAAGATAGATGTGCTGGGAGAGGGCCTCCTAACTTGCTTACCCTGGAATGGCAGCACTCTTCCTTTGACATGGTCCTCTTTAGTCATTCAGAGCTAAACTTAGCAATCCCAAGTCCCCCAAACCCCAGGTAAGAGACAGACAAGTCCTGGCAGAGCCTGGTACACTGAGAAAAGACCACTAAGAGAGCCTCAGACCACACAGCTACATTAGACTCTGGAGTCTCCCAAGTGCCTTCTTAGTGTGAGCTCCTGTGTCTCTAAGCTTTACCAGTACATGACTGTCAAGAAGAAACTGAGAATGTAGAACTAGCGAAGTGGACATGGCTCTATATGAACTGAGTCCCCACAATCAAGCTCATCAACACATCTGTCACTCTGAAATTACCTCTGTATGTGACAAAACCTCATCAGACCCACCTCCTCAGCAAACATCAAGTCTCTGTACTGAATTGTCAAGGTAGTCAGTAGCCTGTGTTCTCCATGTCAGAGCTTACTGGTCCTGGATAACTAAAACTCTACACCCTTTCAGATCTCCCTGTTCCCCACCCCAGACCCCAGCAACCACCAACCTTACATCTGTGAGCTTAACCAGTTTAGATTCCACATGCTAGCGAGATCATGCAATGCTTGTCTTTCTGCGCCTAGCTTAGTGCAATGTCCTCCAAGGGACCATGAAAGGCAAGACCTCCTCCCTGGATAATACACATTTAATGTCCATATATGTTATATACTGATACACAGAATATGCATATGGCTGCATGCCACATATGGCTAGAATCACATACAATTTTGCAAACCATGTCTTGTTGAGAATGGACATCAGGGATGTTTCCTACCTTGGTTATCGGGAATAATGTTGCAATGACCTTGAGTGAAGACATCCCTTGGGACTGACTTTACCTGTGTCAGACTGATCCCCACAGCAGGATCATAGCTTATATGGTGGTACTATCTCTAATTTTCAGGAGCCTGTGAACTGGTTACTATAATGACTATGCCAACTTAAAATCCCACCAACCTTGTAAAAAAGGAAATGTTATTCTTCACGTTCTCTAGGGCAAGGGCATGTAGAGATGGGTACAAGGTCAGAGGTCAGGCTGAGAGTTACTTGCAGTTGCAGCATACTCAGGAACTGTTGAGCCATGTGAGTGGGGTGCAACAGAGCCCAGCCTTTCCAACCATCGAGGAACTGAAGTACAGGAGCAACTGAGCCAAATCCATCATGACAGACCAACACTAGCAACACAAAGCTGCATTAATCATGCTGTGAATGTAGGTTAATCGTGATGCTATTAACAAACTGTGTATCCAGTGTAGTACTGAATTGTTTATGGATATATACATTTGATTAATAGACTAACACTTTACAAAGGGGATGATAAAAGCCAATTTCAAGGTACTTAGCTATAGAAAGGAAGGGGAAAGACTTTGAGGTACATAGACAGCTTAATTTCTAAATAAATAAACAGAAAACCCAAGGCAGGATATTTAAGAAAAAAAAAAAAAAAAGAACTCTTTTAAATTTAATATCCTGAGTAGTAAGTACATGGGTATTTGTTGAATTATCACCTAGACTTTTCTAGGTGATAATACACATTTTTCATAATTAAGAAAACCACCAGAGACCAATTTTACATGGTCTTCTGTAGTCATCAACAGTCTTACCTATTTAGAGGATCCCCCCATCTGGGTATCCCAGGCCTGGGGACCACAGGACATGAAGACAGGAGTAGACTGCCAGGCAGACTCCATGGCCTCATCTCCTTGCAGTCTGGTCATCATGACCTTGGACAGTCCTGCCCAGGGCCTTCATTCTGGTAATGCTCACAGCTGCCCCTTCTCTCCTGGCCACACCTCTTCTCCTGGACCTGAGCTGTGGGACTTCTGCCCACTTGTTCTGTCACCCAGCATCCGTGATTACAGAGGCACCCAAGGAGAGAAGTCACTCCTGCCCATCAGCTACCTCTGACCATCAGCTTCTCCTGCTGTCAGCTACTCCTTGTCCATCAGCACCTCCCCTCCATCAGTTACCAGAGGAAGGGAGAAAGTAAACCCTGACACCAGTGACATCAAGTTCCCCACACTGCATACCAGCTTTCCAGTAGTTTCCATGTGACTTTCAAAATAAAATGAAGGTCAAAGGAAACTACAGATTAACTAAATGCAAATTACATATGGCATGAAGTTTTCAAAATGTAGTAAATAAGGCAGAAAACAACAACAAAAAAAAAACACCTATAAATCACCTTCAGCTTTTGCTTTTTTAAAAAATATATACATACACACACACACATAGTGGTAAAAGGAACAATTTTTCACCTTTAATTACATCATTAAATTATACTTATAAGTTTTGGCACTGGAAAAAACTAACTGGCCTTCTAGCACCAGGAGATTTGCCGATGTACATGTATTTACATAGATGGATTTCTGAGGCCATTCAAACGAAGGAAACGATTTCCCAGTCTCTGCTCAGATTCAAATACACCAACTTCAGCTGTGCAGGCAAATGCTGGGCCATGATTTCCTTTGAAATATTCATCAGCAGGCCACTGCATGACACAATTACCTGCCGGTAATGCAGAGCACGGCCCTTTTAAAATTCACACCAACATCCCTGTGTTTGGTGCATAGGCCAGTAATGAGAACTGTAAATCACACTTCATTATGCGGCCAAATCGTGGAGCACAAATGAGCCAGCTTCAAAGTGACCGATCTATCAACTCCACGCCAACCTGCATTAGCTTTGGCCAGATACTTATTGGCAGGTGTCTGTCCATGTCTGAGAGCATTCCAGCTGCTTAAATGACAAAGGTCACAGGCTATCACATCTGTGTATTACGAGGGAGATTCTCATCTCTGCAATCTTGGAAAGGAAGCCCATGGGAAAAGATGACCCCCATGGTCTAAGCCAGCTCCTGGGATTCTGGTTGATGCTCTCAATATATCAGGACTTCTTGACTGAAGCTAGTCTTCAAAACCAGCAGGTATCATAATGCAGGAAATAATAGTCAGGAACTTGTGTTTCATGTATTTATAAGGGATATCCAGAGAAAGCCAGTGGGGGTGGGGGAGCATCTGTGTGTGTCCCCATCCGGCCATACATGTTCATGCTAGGAGCCGATTTGAAGGAAGTCATGCATGCAGCCAGAGACCCAGAGAAAGCAGTTCAAGGCCAAAGGCCCTATGCCAACAGACTTCCTTCTTGCTTATAAGGTCAGTTTTATGGCCTTCAGTGATTGGATCAGTCCCTTCTATGTGATCCATATGGCTGCTTTATACAAAGTCCCCTAGTTTAAGTGTTAATCTCACTCTAAAAATACTCACAGAAACTTCTAGAACACTGCTTGTCTAACTATCTGAACATGATGGATCAGCAAGCTGAAGTATAAATTCATCATCACAGTCAGTTACCATGCAGGTCAAGGTCTGCCTGTGAATCTGAAGGTGTTCTCTGGTGCTATGTCTCTAGATCCCATTAATATTCCATTAACTAACAAGAAATCAATATTCCGTGAGGAGCTCCACTTCCTGTGTGGCTGGTGTCTCAGAAGAGGCCAACCAGTTATTCTAGCAGATTGTCTGGAAGAATCTAGAGATCATGGGAAATAGAGGCAATTAAGGCCCTCTGAACCACTGATCCAGGATCTTATTCTGGCCCTGTGGGGAAAGAGCAACCTCCAGCACACGAATGTACCCTAGCAAAAGCCAGCCAAGAAACACACACAAAGGGTGGCCTTGATGTACATACTCGAGCAAGGGTCTCAAGAGGGATCCATGGTCCCGCAGCACAGACTCTCCAGGTAGACCATGTAGGACAGTGTGGGATCACAGGGCTGTCTGTTACCACCACACCTCATATCAGAGGGAGCACACTGCCTGCAAATGCTTCCTCCTTGACGGAGGAAATCAAAGGCATCCTTTTAATGCTGCTGGGTCAAACCTCCATGAATTATACAAGCACTGAAGGAGGGGAGGGGGCTAAGGAAAGAAGAATTAACCTACCATGCTCCCCTCCCACGTCCCAGTCCCTACCATCCCAAGTGTGTCTCAAGCGTTTCTAGAAGATACTGTGCCACTGTCTGGTCTATCAGCGCTGCCATGCAGGAGCCCGTGACACCCTCTGAAACCTGAAACACTCCACCACTTTTAAATTTGTGTCAAGGACGTCCCTGGCAAACTCAAAGGAAACTAAAGGGAAAGATCCTGCTGTGGGCCCTGATTAATTTTACTTTGAAGAAAGAAATGACATCACGCCGGTTAGTAACTGAAAGCCTCTGTGCAGAGCCAACTTAGCCCAAAGGGCAGGCGGGTGG
>JADRCD010200284.1:15371-28466 GCA_019843815.1 Montemys delectorum | reverse complement strand
AGATGCTGCTCAGGGCTTTGGATCTGCACTTGCAGGTTTGTATCTGGCCGTGTTCCTGGATAGACGATGCTCTTACACAGCACTGGGCAGAGGTTATAGGGAGGGACCACGAAGTTCTCCCTGGCTCCAGGGGATCTGAGCATTCACCCTGGAGTCAGCAGCCGGCCTGGGCCTGGTCTCCATTTCATTCTCCTCTGCCTCAGAATTGCTCCCGCCACGCATGCCGCAGCTGCCATGCACCTGGCTTTCTGGGAAACTATGAAATGAGATTTTCTCAGGATTCTGCTTTGGCGAGTGGCGTTGGAGGTGGGGGTGGTGATGAGGCTTGGAAGAACCTCTGATGACATATTAACCCTTTCTACTATGAAAGCTTTTCTCAAAATAAGCCTGGCATGGGTGCTCCTGCCTTTAAATCACTTCGCAGCTCTTACACCGACGCTCACAGCGGCCCGCTCAGCTTTGATACTTTTCATTAACCAGACACTGGCCCAGCATGGAAAAAAATCTTTCTAGCTCTTATTGGAGGCTGCCCAGCCCGGGGTAGGCATGATGAACACATCCTTTATATGGGAAGGTCACCAACATTTCGCTCTGTGTTCTCCTGGCTCCCCGACAGCAGGATGTTCCCTGCTTTCCTGGAGGCTCATGCCGCCAACCTAAAGGGCACTGTCTGAGGTGCAGCTGCACGGGTCAGGAGGAACAGGGCCTGAGCAATGCCTTGGGTGTGGCTCTCTGGGTGACCTCTGGCCTCATGTTCCCTAGAGATCTTTGGTGGTCAGGGGTCTTGATACATCTCAAAGAATCTTCCTTGTACCCCTTAAGGACGAATCCTGACGTCCCTGGATTGGGATGAGTTCTACCCATAGAGAGACACTGGCGGGGAACAAGGAGGCAAGTGTGACACTTACCCACATAGGGCGATGGCATGTTTTTTTAAAAGGTTCTCTGCAAACACCAGCATGAGGGTAACCCCCCACCCCCCAGGAGCATCCAGGACCCTGTTGTGTCAGGGTCACATGTAGGGGGTGTGTATGGGTTCCTAGTCTGATCATATTTGTCAGGCCCTAGGAGCTCAGTGGAGGATGCGTCTGCTATCAAGAATGCTTGGTGGTCTGGCCCAGGTTTGGGTGTTAAAGAAGACCCTTGTAGGGCACTCCCAAGCTCCTCTCTGTTCCTTCGAGGAACAGCTATCTCCTACCTCTCCCTGGGCTCTGAAGACCTACCCCATCTATGCGTGTGAAAGTTCTTCCCAGCATTTGTAGACTCAGACTGGGTACTGAGCCTTCCATGTTGAACATGGGGTCCCCAGGCCAAGAAGACACTCCACATAGCATTCAGTCTACTGAGGGCTGTGGCTGCCAGGTGCTGATCCTCACCTAAGCACCAGCGTAGATTCTTAGATGTGCACAGCAGATTTTATAAATATGGTATGCCAACTAGAGCTAGGTTATTGGCAGGAGAGTGACCCAGGGGCCTGGAGGTCGGGGCTTTCTTCCACAGTGGCTCACACTCCTTTCCAGCCCCCACCCCATCTCTAGGGCTTCTTGGCAGACGCTGGGTTGAGGGCAGTGCTGCTTCCAAAGTCAGAGCTGGCAGGACAAGACGGTCCTCTGTCCCTCAGGGTCAGCGCAGGGCCAGGCAGCGGGCAGAGGCCGGAGGCGGCAGAGAAGGAAATGGTTGGGATTTGCAGCCAAGGCAGGAAATGGACAAATTGTGGAGGAGGAGCTGGAATGGCAGCTGGAATGTCGCCCCCGAACCACCCCCCCAACCCTCAGACGCGGAGCCAAGCCAGGAAGTGCCTGGTGTCTTGGCCAAGGAGCTTTGCCCTTGCTGGGCAGAAGGTTGCCCAGTGCCACCTCCGGTCCCAGCCATAGGCGTTTAGGGAGAAACTTAGAAATACGTTGCAAGGGCCATGGAGCAGCAGAGAATGCTGGGAGCCCACCCAGGACAGTAGAGTCCTGCCCTTGCCGCCTTCTACATGGGGCTCCCTCGGCTCCTCTCCTGGGCACACGGGGCTCCTGAGCACCCAGCCTTTCTACGCTTGAGGTGTCTGTGTGTTTTAGATCCCATAAGCTTACCGCCCTCTCCACCTGTGATTCTTTTTCACAGCGGAGAACTCTTACTCAATTTTTAAAATATCGTTCTCATGGCAGTTCCTGGGTCAGGCTGTTCCTGAAGCATTCCATCTCTCACATATCTGTGACCCTTCCCCAATCTTACAGTCCTGATCTTCTATATGGTACCATCCACCTACTCTTGTATTGTCTCAGTGGACTGCGGGGCCCCTGATAAGAGTTCCAGCTGGAGGCTTTCAAGGTCCCAGAATACCCCAGTACCCAACAGGGCATCTACTTGCTAGTAGATGTTTGCTGAGTTTGGAAATGCAGCTCCTGTCACCTCAGTCAATTCGGCTGCTTGAGAGGCACGGCAGGATGGGAATGAGGCTACAGTATGTTCTCTGTGCTCTGGGGGCGGGGTGGGCAGCTGTGCCCCGCTCACCACTGTTACTCTGTGCACCACTTCTCCCCTTGTTTCGCATCCTAGCCTTGGAGTCTGGAGGCCTGGGTTTGAATCCCAACTCTGCCCTGCATCTTTCAGCACCTCCGTCTCATTCTCTGAAACACACACTCTCTGAAGGACACAGTGCTTCCTCCTCTCCCAGGAGTGGTAGGAGACCTGAGGACTAAGCTTTCAGTGGTGAGCCGGGTGCCCTGTCCCTAAGCTCAGACTCACAAGAACTGGCATCAATCTCCACCCCCTAAAAGATGCCCTTGGCTCAAAGAACGAAGAGAGAAGGACCCTGTGATTGCAGATCCCTAGGCTTGAGGTCACTTCCCCCCAACACACCTCATTTTTGTCTCATGGGGGAAGTGATTAACATTCTATCCCTGGACTATGAACTCCTTAGAATCACTCAGAAAGAATGCCAGGACTAACCCAAGCTCTGCCTACTTCCACAGCTATACCCCGGCCTTGTCCCTTGGTGCTTTGCTTCAGCACAGTCATCAATGGAAGAGTTGCTATCTCTCTTCAGAGCCCTGTGGGAACCAGCTCACCAAGAGGAGCAGGGTTGGGGCGAGGGGAGTCTAGTTTTCAGTGAGGTGGGCATAGCCAGCAGTTCCTGTTACCTACAGTAGGGGTATAAGGTAGACCCTATGGGGTCCTGTGGGGTTCAGGGTTCCTGGCAGGGCTAGATCTCTGCACTGGGCAGCGGAAGAGATGAGCTGGCTCAGGTAACACTCTGGGGTTACATTTGACCTTTCAAATGAGTGTCTGGATGTGGGGTGATCTTTGGAGTCTCTGCAGAGGTGGAGGGCAACTGGACCTGTTCGTCTTGAGCTCTGACAGACCCATTTTCCACCTGTTCTTCCCAATAGGCTGCTGCCAGCAGCAGCCCTATTTTTTTGAGGCTGGCCAAAAGGAGGTGCCAGTCCCTACTGAGGCTAGCCCATAGCAGCTCTATCGGAAGGAGAGAGAAGGCTGGGGCTTCTTTGCCACCACCTGGCCTGCATCCCCAAATGCCTGGTGATCTTGTACTTTCTGCTGTTGCTAAGCAACCAACTCCCTTGACCTGCCCCAAAGGGATTGGTCCTTCTATGGGACCCCTGGCCAGTAGCCAGACTTTCTTTTTTGTTTGTTTATTTATTTTTGAGATTATAGTTTATAACATTTCTCCTTTCCTTTCCTCCTGCCAAACCCTCACACATATCAGTAGTCTTCCTCAAATTCATGGGCTCTTTTTTCACTGTTATTGCATGTATGTATGTATGTATATATGTATGTATATGTAGTATATACATATATGTATGTATATTACATAATGTATGTATATGTATCTATAATATACATGCATGTATATAATATATACATATATGCTTGTATGAATGTATATATTATATACATATATTTGCCTAAGTATAGCCTGTTGAGTCCATATAATGCTACGTGCATGCACATGTTCAAGGCTGACCATTCGGCACTAGACGACCACTTGGTGTGCTCTCCTTAGGGAAGAGCACCTCTCCTGCTCAGTCTTCTTCAGTTGCCCGTGGTTCTTTCTTAGGGCTGAGGCCTCAGAGGCTTCTCCTTGTCCATTTTGGCGTGTTCATTTTCACCCTTGCTCAGCTCATGGTTGGATGGTCACATTGGTAAGACTAGAGGTAGCTTCTGATTAGTTCCTAGGAGACATGATCTCACAGCAAACTCCCCGATCCTCTGGCTCTTACCATCTTTCCTTCTCTTTTTCTATGTTCTCTGAGCCTTTGGATGGGAGTGTGCGTTGTCGACTGGGAACCACAACTAGCAGCTAGTCTTTCTGCCTTCCTTCTGCCTTTTCCCACCTTGCCACATTGTTCTAAATTCTTCTTTCTTTCTTTCTTTCTTTCTTTCTTTCTTTCTTTCTTTCTTTCTTTCTCTTTCTCTCTCTTTTCTACCTCCTTCCTCCTCTATCCTCTTTTCTCTCCCATCATCCCTCTTCCTCCTCCTCCTCCTCTCCATCTTTCCTTCCTATTCTTTTTTCTCCTTCCTCTTCTGTCCTCTTTTTTCCTGCCTCTTCCTCTCTCTTCCCTCCCTCTTTTGTTTCCCCTCTCCTTTCCACAGGGCTGAATGGTGACTGAGGATGGCAGACAGAGCCCTTCCCCAGAGGAAGTGTGTGGAGGCTCAGTCATACCCTCTCTGCAGCTCTGCATGGAGGCACAGGCCCTGGGCTGGGGTGTCAGGTGGACCTGTGGACCCAGGACAGTCTCTAATGCATTGAGGGACTAACACACCAGTGAGAAGGACCTGGCTGTGCTGGGGAATAAAAATCTTACATCCATCTGTCGGTTTTAGGGGCCCGGCCAATGGGCCCCTCTGACTATCTGGGGTGTCTGCCTGTGTGTCCTGTCTGCAGAACCACTTGTAGACTTCTGAGAGAGAGCTGGAGAGTTACCCAGCTGCTGTGTGGTCTCACACTGCCACTAGCAATGTGTTGTGCAATGAGCACATTGTCCCTAAGCCTCTCTGTCTACTAAGTGGGTCCAAGGTGCTCACTCAGGGCTGTAGCAAGGGCCCACGGGAGTTAACCAGCACTCGTGGCTAAAGGATAGCTTAGAATCTTCTGTACCTGGCCCAGACCTCCTAGGTCTTTCTAAATCCTCCTGGGGCTCTCAGGAGGGGGTGAGAGGCAAAAGAGGGGGTCAGGGCTGATCAACCTCATCTGAGATCATCCCACTTGAGCATCTTCTATGGCCTTAGGCAGGCTCCCCATCTGATCAATGTTCTGGCTCTTGCTTCAAGTCCAACTCCTCTGGTCATTTCAAGGCTTGTTGGTGACCTTCTGAGAGGAATGTCTGAGCCCAGAGGCTTGGTGCCACTAGAAAGGCCAGGATTCATGGACACCGTTGTGGAAATATGCAGCCAACACTGAATCTAGATAGGATCTTCTTGGAATGTGCTCATCAACACCCTTATCCCAAGGCTTCGGTTCTTGGTCTCTTCTTCTGTACGTGTCTTCTGCAGGGAAGCCCTGAGCCTAGTGTGGCAGCTGAGGGTTGGTCCCCACCCAGGGGAAGGGGCTTGTTTTTATTTTTCCAAAGAGCTTTGAATATCCTATTCTCCAAATTCCACTTGCCAAGAGCAAAGGATTTGGGGAACTGGAAGATCTCATTTTGCCCCCTAGGAGCCTCTGGAGTCAAAGCTTGTGTTTTCATCCCATTGACTTAGGCTTTCCAGAGTGGTCTGTGGCAGTGGGCAGAGCAGGAGAGAGCCCTTTTGAAGGAGCAGAAAGGCCAAAGCTCTAATTGGGAGAGGATCTGTGACCAAAGAGAGTGGATCAGGAGGCAGCTGTGTGCTGAAGATCCACCTGAACACTCTTTCCCAGGACTTGGTCCTGTTAACCATGAGGTTACCCATAGGAGAGAAAGACAGATACACAAAACCTAGAGGAAGCTGTGGGCCAGTGGCGGCAGTGGGTGGTCACTCGCACAGCGCCCCTGCTCCTGTCCACCGCCTAGGGATGGATCAGGCCAGGCCCTTCCTTGGTGGCCAAGGGGGAGGGCCCACTCCAGCAGCTGGACCTGTGCTCACAGGTGCCCAAGTCCCAAGTTCACTGCCAGCAAGCAGACTGGAGCTAAGGAAACATTTAGTTTAGGTGTAAACAGATAGGAGTGGAATTCTTTCACGGGCGATGGGGACATAGGCCTTGGGTGGTGAAGCCAGGGATATAAATAGGGCATAGTTGTTCCTGTCTTTAACCAAAGTGCTGAAGGGAGGCCCATCAGGGTAAGTTGGGCCCTGCCAGGCCTTTAAGGCTCACCCTTGACCAGCTGGAGCAGCTGGGGATGAAGCTAACCACCTCTATGTTGGAGCAACAGGAAGGCTCCTGGTGACGGCCAGCAGCTGTGTCCAGCTGGCCTGGAGCTCAGGGACATCATTTGGTCCTCCTGACCCTGCCAACCACTGAGCCCCTAGGGGTTGGCACTGGGCCCATCTCCTTTCTCTACACCCAGCCGGTGCCTTATCACGTGTGTGCAGAGTGGCACCCAGTGCTCGCCCCTCCCTCTTGTCTCTTTGCCATCAGTATTGACTTCCCTATTGGAAATCAGCAATTGTACGTGGGCTGGGCCTCTTGGTGCAAGCATGGGAGCCCCAGGTCTTGTCATTGCAAGAGACTCCCCAGAGCCGCTCCCCCCCACTTCCCTGCAGTCTCCCCCTTCCCAGGGTATCCCACGTCATCGGAAACAAAAGCCAAGAATGCCGAGGGGCCCCTGGGGCGTGTGACAGCATCTGGCTGGGCTCCAGGAATCACCACAGGCATGTCTGGGAGCTGGCCGGTGGCCAGGACGTGTCCCTGCGGCGGCCCGTGGGGTGTGGGAGGAGGTAAGGAGTGGGCTCTTTCCTGGGAGCCCCCATGAGAGGTTTTGTCTCCAACCAAAAGGATGGTCGATCCTTCGACACCCTCAGCCTAGCTTCTGTATTAGGAAGCTATTTCAGTGGCCTCTGCAGCGATGGGACAGGAGCCGGGCTTAAAACGTCAGTATGCACCATTAGCTTCCTTGTTATCTCAAATTTGGGGAAACTGAGGTTCAGGCTCCCCATAGCATATCAGTATCTGTTCCCAGCATCTAGCTGAAGTTCTCAGTGAAGCTTCTTATATGAGGTCCCATGTACTTGTGTTTGCATGTATTCATTTATGCGTGTGGAGGCCTGACAACCTCAGGTGTCCTTCCTTAGGCACCATTTAACATTCCTTGAAACAGAGTCTCTCATTGGCCCAGAATTTGCTGAGCAAGCTAGCAAAGTTGGCCAGTGAGCCCCAGAGATTCCTCTGTCTCCACCATCCCAGAGATGGGGTAGCAAGTATATATAACACCCTACTGGGCATTTTTATGTACGTTCTGGGGATCAAACTCAGATCCTTGGGCTTGCTCAGCAAGCACTTTACCAACTGAGCTGCTTCCTCTGTGATAGGTTTTTGTTTTGTTTTGTTTTGTTTTTTGTGAAGCTTTCACATGAGAGCCTCTGAGGGGATGCAGATTTGTCTGTTTCATAGACTGGAAAACAGTGTTCGGTAGATGCAAGGAGTATGGTAGGCCCACGTCAGACTAAGATTTCTCTGTGAAGAAGCCTGTGTCCTGGGTGGGGCCTGAGGGGCGGAGCTGAGCTGTACCAAGAACGTGGTGTGTGTGTGTGTGTGTGTGTGTGTGTGTGTGTGTGTGTGTGAATGCCAGAGGTCAATGTAGGGTCACTTCCTTATTTCCTGATGAATTTCCCTGCCTCTGTTCTCCAGTACTGGGATTACAGGAATGCATGGCTAAGCATAGGTTCTGGGGATCTGAACTCATGTGGTGGATATCTCAGCGGTAGAGCTCTTGACTATCATGTGTAAGAACCTAGATTCAATCCCTAGTACTGTGTTTAGAGCATATCTGACACCCAAGGACAGCTCCACAGGTGTGTGAGCCTGGTACCTAATTTACAGGCTTGCTTTAATTAAAGTAGGCTCTTTCTGGCCCTGGAGTGTCTCACAGGTATGCCTGCACACGTGTGCCTTATGTCTGTACTTCTGCTAGGGCTTTGGTATCCCCTTGGATGGATGGACAAAAGTGCCAGCCCAGAGCTGAGGCCATCCTGGCACTGAGTACCAAATACCTCTGTGGATTTGGTGGAGACATCCTGCACGCTGCAGCATCCTCCTCTTGGATTTCGGGTATGCGTACACTCTTAGAGATGTCTGGTGTTCCTGTGACTGTGGTCCTGGAAAACTGCAAACACTTCACATCACTGAACAGGGCTCTCAGCTTAGCCTGTACGCACTCATAACGAAAGCTTGGCTGGAAGGGAACACTGAAGGCCCCCAGAGAGGGATTGATATAAAACTCATGTCCTGTTCTCTCATCAGTGTCTCCTGAATCTTCTCTGTGTTCCACCCTCACACGGAGCCACGGCAGGGGAGAATGTTGTTCCAACAGCACCATCCTAAGCCAGCCTGTGCCTCGCTTTCCATATGCAGGGTAGGGAATTTTCAATACTTGTGTCTTCCCTTAGGGCCCAGGGCAGGGTCAGCTGAGCAAGGAAGGAGTAATGGACAATCAGTCCTTGCCTCGTGGCCAAACAAAAGCTGCTGACTCTAGAGGAGACTTGCAAGGGACTCTGCTGAGCAGCTGGGCCCTTGGTAGTACAGGCCAATCTCAGCTTTTCTACCTTCCATGCCTACCATTATCTGTCCCAGGAAGTCCTTTACAAACTCCATTCAATCCTTGAGCACCCCATGAGTGTGGCACAAGAACCAGAGCACTCCATGAACACAGAATCTAAGGCATAAAGACACAGAGCTCCTTGCCCAAGGTCGCTTTATAATGTCTCTATTCTGGGCCAGCCGGGACCTTGGACAGAGCCTGAGTTCTTGACTCAGGGGGTCTTTCAGCAACAGTAATAATAGTCTTTCCCTTGCTTGCACATGGACCATAGTGGCTGGGGTCCTTCCTACACAGGCCAGTGCTCTGTGGTGACCATGTATGCTTTCTTAGGCTGTTATAAGCAGGACAACAAGTGACAGGAACTAAGCCTCTTTCATTGGAGGTTGAACGTCTCGCTAAAGTGTCCTGGGATTGGTTCCCTCTGAAGCTCTAGGGCAAAATCTCCACCCTCCAATCCATTAGGGTTTTTTGGTTTTTTGTTTTTTGTTTTTTTTTCAATTTCTTCTTTCCCTGTGCAACTGTTTCTCACAGGATCCTAGATGCTATGACTTAATGGCTCTTCTGGAAGTTTCTTCATGCTCCCACTAGAGCACCAAAGGCTCTGGGGCTTTGAGATTTCTGTCCTCATAGGCGTGGCTTCCAGGAGGTTCAGGGTGGAGAACAGCTCTTGGGACTATTCTGGGATTACCACAAATGTCACCTTCCTGTGAGCAGGGGCTTTTCTCCAGACATGGCTAGGTGATGTCATCACAAATTAAAAGGGCTCTGCTGGGCTTGGTTAGAGGCGTGGCCTCAGTGTCTGCTGGGTTGTGGTATGGCCACTGGATGAATACTGGAGACCCCGGGTTGGTCACCTTCTGCTCACCTCCTGCTGGGCTCTGGGTACTAAGTTTGCTTGGAGAATCTGGACTCTGAGTCTGGGAAAATCAGAAACTCTAGGCAAGAAGTTTGTTTGTTTACTTTGGATGTGATTCTGAGTCCAGTTAAATGACCAATCTGGTCATCTCTCCTGGGAGGCCCCAGGGGCCGCCCCTCAGAGGACAAGAGAGATGGAGGGCAGTGTGATTTCCTCAGGAACAGGCCAAGCCTAGGTGACTCAAGCTTTTAACTCGTAAAGGCCATTATTAGGAGACCCTACTTCCTTCTGAGTGATATTAGATTAGGAGACCCGTCCCCTCCATTACGGGATAATTAAGAAGTATGGATGGGCAGCTAGGCTAAAAGCCTGGAAATTTCACTCAACAGCCAGGCCCCCCAAAGCTAGGTTTTCTTCCCAGGAGGGAGAGGAAGGACTAGGGGAAGGAGAGAATGATTTAAATTGATAGATACATGAGGTGTGGGGAAATGACTTGGTGGATAAAGTGCTTGCTCTTCAAGTTTAAGTTCCTAGCACCCATATAAAAGTCTGGGTGTCAGGGCATGGTTTTGTAATCTCATGCTTGACCAGCTTATAGGTGAGCTCCAGGTTCACTGAGAGATCCTGTCTCAAAAAAGATGAGAGACCAAGAAAGACACTTGAAATCAACAGCTGCCTTCCATACATGCAGGCACATGTGCACACACCTACACAAACAGGTATGCATACATGTACACACCAATAAGTGCATAAATAATCTTTAAAAATGAGTAGATTGGTAGCTGGCATAAACCATCTCACTTTCACATTAAAAAGCTAAAAAGAAACAGGTGATGCTAAGCTTAGTCATGTATTTATTGAATTGAATATATTATACAGCCATTTGCAGTTAAAATTTTAAAATAAGATAATTCGTTCTTTAAAAAAAAGTAATCTTTGGTATTTGTACCACTGAGCCATGCACCCACCCCCTCACTAGGAGACTCTCTGCAGATGCTCTAACACACACACACACACACACACACACACACACACACACACACAGCCCCTCACTGAGGAATTCTAGGCAGGTGTTCTACCACTGAGCCATACCCCAGCTCCTCCCTGCCCCGAGTAGTGCTATACTGCTAAGCATCTCAGTTTGGGAAATACTTGTATGTACTAAGTTCTCATAAAAATTATAATTGAAAACTAAATCACTTAGTTGGTGCCTTGAACCACACTTAAAGGTTTTTTTTTTTTTTTTTAACCCAAAATATTCATTTTTTTTCATTTTTTCAAAGACAAAAATGTTTCAGTTTAAAATTTTTTCCACAGGCTATTTTCTGAGCATGTTTTGTATGATTAAAGACTGTTGGCATTTCCTCTTTCTGTCATTTCTTCATTTCTTTGGCTCATTCTGTTCTTTTAATGCTTGCCCTTTTCTTTATTTGTAGAACCTATTTATGTATCAGGAGCCATTAACCCTTTGACTCTCATGTAATGCGAAAATGCTTACTCATTTTATTACACATCTATTTAATCCCTCAGATTTTTTTTTTGTCAAACAAAAATTTTTTATATTTTTATGCAGAAATTATAGAAAACCCTGCCCAATGCTCTCTAGGCTTTTATTTCTGACTTATTTATTTCAAATACATTTTATTTGTGTATTGAGTCACCAGTGAGGTGACTCATCTTGAGCCCAGACTAGATGAACCAAGTTTGAGATGGAAGGAAAGAATTGACTACTGAAAGTCTCTAGGTCTGCACACACACTGTGAGACTAGTGCCTGTGCACATGTGTACACATATACACATGTATGCAAATGAATAAATAAATAAATGTGTTAAACGCTTTTTAAAATTATTTTGAAATAGTTATACAAGCCCAGGGAGGGAGGTCCTAACACAGTTTCAAGTGAAGCACTGGACAGTATGCTCTGCGTAGTTGTGTGATGTGGATTATTTTGTATGTGTGTGTGCACACACGCATGTGTGTGCATGTACATGCACGGGTTTATGTATATGCATGGAAGTTGGAGTTTGATGCTTTGGGCAGGGGTTCTCAGCTAGACTTAGAGATTAGCTAGGCTGGCCAGCCAGCTTGTTGTGGGGATTCCCCATCTTCTTCTCTGGGGTGCTGGGATTACAGGCAGGCTGTCACACCTACCTGGTATTTACTTATCTGCTGGACCTCTGAACTCATGTTCTCACACTTGCTTAGCAAGTGCTCAATCCACTGAAACAGCTCCCAGCTTCCGTCCTGAGAAGTCTTACCACTGCACAGTGCTGGGTAAAGGTGGCACCCTCAAAGCCCACACCTGTTTGCCTGTGTTTATGTGTTTTCTATTTGAGCTGTAGCAGTGACGACTGTGGTCATTTTTTCCTATCTCTACCCCTTATCCCAGGAACACGTTCCTTCAAAAGCAGACTTACTGACTTGAAATTGATGTACGGCAATCGCCACATACTTTTCCTAAGAGAAGATTTATTTTTATTGTATGTGTCTAGGTGTGTATCAGGGTTCTCTAGAGCCACAGTACTTATGGAGTGCCTCTATATATTAAGAGAATTTACTGTGATGCTGTACAGCCGGCAGTCCAACTAACTCAACAATGGACAGCTGTGAATGGCAGGTCCAAGAATCTCGTAGTTGCTCAGTCCCACAAGGCTAGTTGTTTCAGCTGGTCTTCTGTAGCAGTAGGTTCTAACAGATGTGCTGGCCAGTAAAAGCAAGCAGGGGAAAGGTGACTCTTCCTTTTTCTAATGTCCTTATGTAGGTCCCCAGCAGAAGGTGTGGCCCAGGTTAAAGGTTTGAACCACCATGCCTGGATTTGGAACTTGCTCTGTCCCAGGCTGGCCTTGAATTCAGAGATCTGCTTGCCTCAGTTTCCTGGGATTAAAGGCGTGTACTATCTTTGCTTGGGCCTAAGCTTTTCATGGCCACTATGCCTCAAGATCTGGATCAAAATCGTGTGTCATCCCATATCAAGATCCAGATCAGAAGCCTGTGTCTTCCGACCTCCAGATGTGGATCACAGGTGTACGCCCCTCCATTTCTGGATTGTAGTTCATTCCAGATATAGTTAAGTTGACAACCAGGAACAGCTATCACCAGGTGTTTTGCCTGCATATATGTCTGTGCACCACATGTCTGCCCAATGCCCACAGGAGCCAGGGTGTGTGTGTGTGTGTGTGTGTGTGTGTGTGTGTGTGTGTGTGTGTGTTGTAGGGGATCAGATCCCCTGGAACTGGAATTCTAGACTGTTGCAAGTCACTGTGTGGGTTCCTGGAACCCGGGTCCTCTGGAAGAGCAGACAGTACTCTTGACCATTAAAATCTGCTCATCCTTAATGCACATTCTTCAACATGAATATACATGACAGTGCATGTATATATACCAGTACTAGGTTCGGGGACATGAGCTTATGGTACTCATTTGCCCTGCCACAATTTAAAGTAAGAACCAAGTTCACAATCCTGTGTCGCCACAAAGGGTGTGCCCTGCTCAGTGTCTAATTTACATTTGCTCTCTCTCTCTCTCTCTCTCTCTCTCTCTCTCTCTCTCTCTCTCTCTCT
>JADRCD010200283.1:13452-51118 GCA_019843815.1 Montemys delectorum | reverse complement strand
TGTGTGTGTGTGTGTGTGTGTGTGTGTGTGTGTGTGTGTGTGTGTGTAGCTTCTCCCGTAGCAGCTCCAGGGTATCGGATAACAGCTTCATTTGTTTATAATTGTATGTGGAGGAAATACTTAAAGACAATCACAGTGGGAGAGGCGAACAGGATGTAAAAGATAGTATGCAGACTTGGCAGCTGTTGACAATGATCTACTGTGCAAACAAGCCACTAGGAAATGTCTGGTAGACAGAGAGATGCCCTAGAAACAGGACGGGTGAGGCAGACAGAACTGGGAGCAAGAGAAACAGGAAGAGAGAAAGAATCCAAAGCAGGGGTGGCAGAGGGGCATTTGCAGGCAGGAGACAACACCTCAAGCAGTTTCTCTGTGCTCTCGGAGGCTTGGCTGAGGTGGACACAAACTCCACAGCTCAGCCAACATGAAATAGACTGTTGTGAGTGATGGCCCATGGTTTTCAAGGGACTTGAGCTTACAATGTGAAGACTCTCCATCGCAGTGGTTCTCAACCTTCCTAAGGCTGTCACCCTTTAACACAGTGCCACATGTTGTGTCCAATTATAATATTATTTTCGTTGCTACTTCATAACTATAATTTTGCTACTGCTATGAATCATAATGGAAGTTTTAGAGATAGGGATTTTCCAAAGGAGTCTTAACCTACAGGTTGAGAACCAGTGCCCCACTAGAAAATCACAATGATGTGTAAAGAAAGACTAACCTTTTTCCTACACAATCTTATACAGAAAACAAATGAGGAAAATCACTGCTCAACTTGGTTTTATAAAGTTCATTTCACCCTAATACTCAAATTAGACAGAGTACAAGCTTTTTCCTATCATAAATATGAAAATGGAGCTCTTGGAACATATAACTCTTGGAACATACAAAGAGTTCAGTAGCATGTAAAAAAAAAAATCCTATCCTATGAAAAAGCAGGATTTCTTCAAGGGATATTGAAATTGATCTTTTTCAATACTTAAAATTCAGTGTAATGTAATGTATTAATGAAAAAAGGAGAAAACCCCATTATTATATTAATTAATGCAAAAAACAAAATTCAACAATCACTTATTTTAACAATAAAAAGAAACTCAGGAAAAGTAGGGACAGAGGCAACTTCTTCAGCACTTGCTGTTGAGGCTGACAACTGAGTTCTATATCCAGGGACATACATGGAAAAAGACAAAAGATTCCCACAAGTTGTTCTTTGACCTCCACACATACCCCATCCACTTGAAGCAGGGCGGTGGTGATGGATACCTTTAATCCCAGCACTCAGGAGGCAAAGGCAGGAGGATCTCTGTGAGTTCAAGGGCTATACAGAGAAACCTTGTCTTGAAAAACAAAACAAAAACAAACAAACCAGACAAAAACTGGTGCAGGCTGGAGAGGAGAGCTGCCTCAGGTCAAGAGCACTAGCTGCTCTTCTAGAGGACCTGGTCTCAATGCCCAGCACCCACAAGGCTGCTCACAACACTTTGTAACTCTAGTCCCAGGAGATCTGACATCCTCTTCTGGTCTCCCAAGGCACTGCATTCTCACGGTGCACAGGCAAAAAAGAAAAAAAAGAAAAAACCATTCACATAAAATTTAACAAAAAAAAAAAAAGGGGCAGGAGAGATGGCTCAGAGGTTGAGAGTACTGGCTGCTCTTCCAGAGGTTCTGAATTCAATTCCCAGCAACCACAAGGTGGCTCACCTCCATTTATAATGAGATCTGGTGCCCTCTTCTGGCATTCAGGCATATATGCAGGCAGAACAATATACTTAGTCTTTTAAAAATTATCTTTCTTAAAAACAATTAACAAAACAACTCTGGTGCTATAGATGTGGGGTAATTACTCTGAATGCCTGGAGAAGTGGTTCTAAAGCTCTAGGCAGTGGTTTGTGGATATTTGGAAGCATTGAACAAGGCATATTAGAGAAGCCCTAGATAAGCTGTAAGCAGAGCTACCGGGAAGTTGTAGCACAGGCCTTTGATCTTAGCACAAGGGAGGCAGAGGCAGTGGGATCTCTGAGTCTGAGGCCAGCCTGGCCTACAGAGTGAGTGTTCCAGGAAAAAGTAAATGTTCGGTTCAAAATACTGACAGACATGCAACCAGAAAAGACTGGGTGCACACAGTTTCAAGTAGAAAGAGGACCTTATTGGGAATTGGATTAAAGCCACTTGTGTTCCATTCTGGCAAATAATTTATAGTGCACATGCTAGTAACTTTGATAAGACTGAGTTTAGAAGTAATGGACTTATTACTTTTAGGGAAGGAAGTTCAAGACACCATATGGTTTAGGTTGTGACATGATTACTTGCTGAGTGCTTGTCACTAGAATTTACAGTGGAGTGGAAAGGTTTGTGACACTTGCCCCTAACAGAAGCACCTGGAAAGCAGAGGCCAAGCAAAAACATTGTTGAAGAGATTGCAACCAGTTAAAAAGAAGCCAGATGCTGAGCAGTGGTCGTATACACTGTTAGTCCTGGCAGAGGCAGGAGAATCTCTGTGAGTTCAAGGTCAGCCTGGTCTACACAGAGAGTTCCACAACAGCCAAGGCTACAGAGGGGACCATGCCTGGAGAGAATCTCGGGAACTGGCAGGACTCCACCCGCACAGGCTTCTGTGAGATCTTTCCTATATAAAGGAAGCGATCATTCTAAGGTGATCTGCTTGCAAAGATCAACCTAGAAAAATGTTTCCCAGGATTCATTTTACTGAAATCAACCTTCCAAACACTCAGAGATTGCTACAGCCATGGGTGAGGTAGGTTACTGCTCCAGCCTACAGCATCCCTGGTGCTGTCCACAGAATGCTGTTTCTGCAGAGAGCAGAGGAGTTACAAGGGCCCTGGAGACTCAAGTAAGACAGTAAGGCGAGATTGCTTTCCTGACAGGAGAATGCTTAAAGCCAAGAGAGTAAAGCCAAGGGTGCAGAGGAGACCCTGGATGTTAGTGACATCAGATATGCATAATGTCCTTTTGTCTTTTTCTTCTCAGAAGTTCGTCATAGCAATGACAAAACTACCAGTTAGCAAAACCTATTCTACAGTGTGTGGCCCAGGAGCTTGAAAAAATGATCTTCCTCCACCCAGAGTTTTGGTTTTATCTGATTGTTTTGAAATAGGGTAGCCCAGGCTGGCCTTGAACTCTCTGAGATCTACTTGCCTCAGCCTCCAAAGTGCTGGGATTAAAGGTGTGTGCCACTGCACATTATCACACTTTGCTTTGATCACACATATTAAGATCCACGACAGTGTCCCAGGCAGGTGTGAGGAGCCTCTACTGGCTACAGATGATGCAGTTGAATAAAAACTAGGGAGAGCCGGGCAGCGGTGGCGCATGCCTTTAGTCCCAGCACTTGGGAGGAAAAGGCAGGCGGATTTCTGAGTTTGAGGCCAGTCTGGTCTACAGAGTGAGTTCCAGGACAGCCAGAGCTATACAGAGAAAGAGAGCACCTTAAACCCTGTGCTATTCACCCCTTCATCAGAGACAGAGTGTCTGCTCTCTGAATGTAGGGGGCTGTCTACACAGAGAGCCAGTTGATAACCATTTAGCAGCACACTATTAGTTGGGAAGAAGTACCAGCTGGGCAAGTTCTATATGTTACATGAGCGACTGGTTCTCAAACTATTGAGCTCTTACAGTGTCTAAAACCCAAACAGGATGGAGAGGAACCTATTTCTGTTAAACATGTAGATCCCCTCAGACTGTGACCCTGGCCTCCACATATCTAGCCAATGTGGGGCTCCAGGCACTAGGCAGGTGACTGAGCTGAGAGACTGTGCCTTGGAGTGGAAGCAGTCAGTCCAGGTGATCTCTTCTAACTCCACTCCTAATAGCTCTCTCTCTCCTGTCTCCCCACCACCCAGGCCTCTGTGTACTGTGTGGCTGCGGTCCTGTGGACAGCAGCCAAGTTCAGCGTACCCCAAGACCACAAACTGGCCCTGCCCCGTAGACTCAAGACCCTCCTTCTGGACATGGCCAGACGCCATGCCTCAGAACGGCCATCTGCAGCAGAGGCCATCAAGGTAACTGCACAATGATCAGGCCTACTCACATTCTCAATGGTTAGGGAGGAGGACAGTAGGGTCCTTGATGCTGGAGCGAATGTTAGTCACAGTTGTCTCCAGAATCTCTCCATCTGTGTAGGCAGCATGTTAGGGATTGCCACATCTTGTACGTGGTTCTGATCCAACCCTGCAGTGACTCTGTAGTCACATCCTCTGTCCCAGCACCCTGCCTTCTCAGTTCCCCAGGCAGCCTCCTCTGAGCCCTGCTCTCTGAGACTCCAGCCCAGCTCTTCAGTTTTATTCACAGCCAGGACAGGAAATCCAGACACTGGGACTAGGATTACTTAGAAAAGTGCCAAGGGTCTCAGTCACGGATGTTCCCTGCAGGGTCAGGTGAAATGGGGCGGGCTCAGCAGAGTCAATGCCTGCCCTGCTGGACTCTCCTGGAGGGATGTCTCCTTCCTTTCAGGTGTGCAGCAGCTACCTCCTTCAGCGAGGCATGGACAGCAGCAAGATTCTAGCCCACCTGCGGGCATCCACCTGCAAGGCAAGATGATCCTTCCCAGATTTCACAGGGACTCCTTCATACTTCCGTCTGCACTCATGGGACCCTGCTTCTTGTGCCCTGCTGCATTCTAGGCTTAGAGGGACTCTAGGGAAGGGGCAGTGAGCAGCCATCTTCCCAGCAGCTCCTGCTTAAGTGTGCTGCCAGCCACCAACAGTGCAAGCCCCCTCAATGCCCCCTACAACATTTACATAGGAACTTGTCATCTCCTAACTGGGTGGAAGACCCAGAAAACAGGGGTCCCGTCCTGAGGATTAAGGGTAGCAGTGAGCAGGAACCCTGGGGCTCTTTGGGAGGCTTTGGGGATGGCTTCTCCACGATTCTCACATTCCCTAGAAATGTGAAGCTTCACCACAGCTGCACTGAAGGGGCCTCCATGGCACTGAATCCCTCTGTGCCAGCTCCCCCAAGCCACAGAAAGCTTGCACTAGGCTGGAAGCTGTGTCTGGTGGCTGTAAAGCATACCCCTATACTATACCTCCTCAGCCCCAGTTGGCCCTAACTGACCATTTAATGGCCTTCCACCCCAGGTTCACCCAGAGGAAGAGACCATCGGCCTCCAGAATGCCTTCTCAGTGGTTGAACTGAAACCCACCATGGCGCCTGCTCCTGAGAGTAGTCCAGGTGGGTCTATCCAAGCCTTCATTCTCATTGGCCCCTGTACCCCTAACCATAGCTGACCCCTATCCTCCATCTTAGTCTTGCCCTGAGTCGACACTTGCAACACATTTTACCCATAAAGCAGGATGATCAGGTCAAAGCATGTAGCCTTGACCTACGCCCTAGCTTCTCTCACTGAGGACTTGGCCACCTGTGGCTGCTCTCTGTGCAGTCAGTCCCAGCCCTTTGCCCATGCACAACCTCATCTGTAAACCAGTCCTCCTGGTGTCTGGTTTCTCTCTCCAGGGAGACTAGACCTCCAGCTTGATGGCATCTCAGCCTCCCAGCTATGGCTCTGCCTCCTCACAATAGCTCTTCCAGGCACTGTCATGCACACACCCATACACAAACCTTTAGTCTCCCAGGCTAAGCTTGATGTAGAGCAGCCCCTGGGCATCTGTGGTGCCCACCTGTGGAACCTTAGTGTGGAGTCCCTCAAAAGTATCCACTGGGGGCTGGAGAGATGGCTCAGAGGTTAAGAGCCCTGACTGCTCTTCTAAAGATTCTGAGTTCAATTCCCAGCAACCACATGGTGGCTCACAACCATCCATAATGAGATCTAACGCCCTCTTCTAGAGTGTCTGAAGACAGCTACAGTGTCCTTACATATAATAAATAAATAAATAAATAAATAAATAAATAAATCTTTTTTTTGTTTTGTTTTGTTTTGTTTTTTGCTTTTTGTTTTTTTTCAGACAGGGTTTCTCAGTGTAGCCCTGGCTGTCCTGGAACTCACTCTGTAGACCAGGCTGGCCTCAAACTCAGAAATCCACCTGCCTCTGCCTCCCAAGTGCTGGGATTAAAGGCATGTGCCACCACTGCCTGGCATAAATCTTAAAAAAATAATAATAATAAAATAAAAAAAATTTTAAAAAAGCATCCACTGATCTCCCCACTGCTCCCTCTCCCGTTTCCCTGTTCATCCCTGCTTCTTCTACCTGCTGTGCCTAGGCTTTCTACAGATCAGCAATGATACCAAGCTGGTCGCTGTCCCTGGGCTTGTACCTGGTCTACCTGCCTGCTGCAAAGAAGCCTGTGAGCTGCCAGCAGCCTTCACCTCTGAAGCCACTCACTTTAAACCCATAGTCCTGGCTCAGGACACAGGTGTTACCAGGTGAGCGTCCCCACTCCCGGCTAGCAGAGGCCCCAGGCACAGGTGGCCCTCCTGAGTTCTCATCTCTCTCCACAGAGACCAGCTTGCCTTGTCCTCAGAGTCAAATGAGAAGTCCAAAGAGGGAAGTGGTCAGCAGGACAGGGAGGGAACAAGAAAGCAGGCAGCCCTAGAGCTTGCTGAAGACACTGACCTAAAGACGTCCGACCAGCTGCCACCTGGTCCAGAGCTGCAGGGAGCCACTACAGACTCTGCTGGTGACTCAGTGCCCCACAGCTCAGCCACAGAATGCTCCTGCCCATATGGCCCTGCTCTGGTCACCCAGCAAAAAGGAACATCAGGGACATCCAGCTCTCCTGCCTCTTCCCTGCCCCCTGAGCACAGGCCAGAGGGTCAGGGACCACTAGGCACCACCGTGCTCCCAGGGCCCACCTCAGCCAGCCAAGGTTCTCGACACCCATGTAAGCCACCCAGGGGTAAGGCGACAGCGAGTCCAGGCAGCCCTAGGGACCCAGATGGTCATCCTGAGAAGCCTCGGCCAGCGGACCGCAAGCTCTGTCCATCCGGTGGTGATACCTCATCTCCCCCCAAGATGACAGCCTGCCCCTCGCTGCAGGAAGCCATGCGCCTCATCCAGGAGGAATTTGCCTTCGATGGCTACATGGACAATGGGCTAGAGGCACTGATCATGGGTATGAAAGCCACACGGGGCTACCCCGAAAGCCCAAGACAAGGGAGAGATTGAGGGAGGCAGGCCCAGTCCAGAGAGCATCAGTATGAAGGGGACTCAGGGGGCCGCACATCTGTCCTTCTGAGGTCAGTCAGGACAAACAAGGGCAGCTTCCCACTTGGAGCTTGTACCTCTTCAACCACCCAGCCCCGAGATGACTTCCCAGTGATCAGGTGCAAGGGGACCAGAAAGCCTCCCGTGTGACACCCGGTTGACCTATCTATCTTTTGTAAACCAGGGGAGTATATTCACGCCTTGAGAGACCTCACCTTCGCCACCTTCTGTGGCGCCATATCTGAGAAGTTCTGTGACCTGTACTGGGATGAGCAGCTGCTGAAGAACCTCTTCAGGGTGGTCAATGGGCCAGCCTCACCCTCTGAGAGGTAAGTATATACGCCCACCAAGCACTCTGGGCAAACCAAGCCACCGAACCCTGCAGGCTCGGCTCAGCGCCTACAGTCATCCCCATTCCCTGACAGCCCCAGAGCAGCCAAGGGCAACTCCATGGGGCTGCTTGTGACTGTTGCTGGGGTTCGTGGTTGGACAGGAGGAACAAGAAGGGAAGGGGCCACCGTGACTGTCAGTTCAACTTTTCAACTTTTTTTTGTTTTTTCTTTTGTTTTGTTTTTTTCTGAGACAGGGTTTCCTGGCTGGCCTTGAACTCACAGAGATCTACCTGCCTCTACCTCCTGAGTGCTGAGATTAAAGGAATGTGTCACCACTGCCTGGCCCAGTTCTACTTTTTTTTTTTAAAAAAAAAAAAAAAAAAAATTTTTCACTTTTTTTTTTTTTTAATAGATTTATTTACTTATTACATGTGAGTACACTGTAGCTGTCTTCAGACACACCAGAAGAGGGCGTCAGATCTCATTACGGGTGGTTGCGAGCCACCATGTGGTTGCTGGGATTTGAACTCAGGACCTTCTGAAGAGCAGTTAGTGCTCTTCCCCGCTGAGCCGTCTCACCAGTCCGGCGCAGTTCTACTAACAGTAAAGATTGCAATAGACAGTCAGGCGTGGTAGCATACATTTGTAATTCTAGTACTTGGAAGACAGAGGCAGGAGCATTGCCACCTTTTGAGGCTAGATGTTTTACATATTGAGTTTCAGGTCAGCCAGGGCCATATAGTAAAACCCTTTTTTAAAAACTAAAATCAAGCCAGGCGGTGGTGGCACACGCTTTTAATCCCAGCACTTGGGAGGCAGAGGCAGGTGGATTTCTGAGTTCGAGGCCAGCCTGGTCTACAGAGTGAGTTCCAGGGCTACACAGAGAAACCCTGTCTCAAAAAAAAAAAAATCAAATAAACAAATAATTAACTACAGGCAAGTGCACTTTCCCTGTTCTGCACCCAATCCAACAGCATTTCCACAACTCTGAGAAGGATCTCTTGACTATACCCAGCCTCTTTCAAGTGGCACTGTGGAGCCACTCCCCAGGGTGTTTCTGACACCAGGGAAATGACAGGGTACTGTCCTACCCAGTGTGCTCAGGTGACGCTTCATGCTGGGACCTTTCTGCACAAGCCCCAGGTCTCATCCAAATGAGGGTGGGGGAACTGACTCATGTTCTCATTACCAGCACTTCTGAGGAGCCTGGATCCCAGCCAGAACACTCACCCAGCAGATGCTCACTGTCCAGCAAACGGCCTTCCCTGCATGGACTTGGTAAGAGACATGCCCTGCATCTTGAGGTCAGGCAAGAACTATTCTCAGTGGGGTCCCCTGGACAGCTGCAGGAAGGCTTCTGTGGTCAAGGACGGCCCTGTGCTGGGAGACATCCAAGAAGCCCGGACCTTATTCCCATCCCTTCAACAGCCAGCATGATGGCTTTTCACTTCTATGCAAGTAAAAACCACATGGATACCAGAGCTGGCCTTCTAGATTCTTAGCCAGAACCACAAATCAACTTAAAACTCAAGAAGCTAGGCCTAGTGATGCACACCTTTAATCCCAGTACTCAGGAGCTAGGCCTAGTGATGCACACCTTTAATCCCAGTACTCAGGAGGCAGAGATAATATGATCTCTGAGATTTCGAGGCCAGCCTCTTCTACATAACAAGCTCCAGGGCCACGAGGACTACATAGGGAGACCCTGTCTCCAAAAACAAACAAATACCTCAATAAGCAGTTTGAGGAAGAGAAGCTGGCCAGCCATGTGGCTGTCTCTAGGGACAAGCTCATGACTATGATCACATGGGTCTGTCCACTAACTGTGATAAGGCCATGGGGGTGGTTTCATCCCTATTTAAGTAAATCAAGGAGCAAGTGATCATGTCTTGGGCCAGGAAGTCTACCTGCTCCTGATGGCCAAAGAGCCAGAAGGCTACTGGCACAGAGAGGAGCTTCTGGAGTTGACAGAGTTACAAGTAGCCTGACAGGTTTGTATGTGGAATGTATGTGTATGACTGAGCTAGGTTTAAATGCTCCAGAAGAGCAGATGGGATCAGGGGGAACTAGTCTTGGTTGGAATCGCTTCTAGCAGAGGAGAGTCCCAAGTGTCAGGGAATTTGGGAGCAGGATGAATACTTAGGGGAGCTGATCCTGTCTCTTCACAAGCACCTCCGTGTTCCCTGAAGCCCCTCTCACTTCTACCTAGCACAACAGCCATGGCTAGCTAGGATCCTCGATGTGGATGTTTGGGTTTCCTCCAGACGGAGATGGAGGTGCTATCCACTGACGGTTATCTTTCTTTCAAGGCAAGGAGAAGCCAGCCGCAACCTGGGGCAGTGGGGGGCCCTGCTCGCCCACAGCACTATCAGATATAGACTCCGACACGCTCTCTCAGGGAAACTTTGAGGTGGGATTTCGATCTCAGAAGTCAATAAAAGTCACACGAGAACAGCAACCAGAGACCGAAGTGGATGGGCAGCCAGGTCCAAGCCAGGAGTCAACCAGCAATGCCTCAGACACGGTGGCCCGGCTAGCTAGATCTGAGGATGGTGGGCCAGCTGTGTCCCCGGGTGCAGCCAATTTCCAGAACTGCAGCCCTGGCTGGTCCAGTGCCTTCTATGAAGCTGACTGCTTCGGAGCAGATGTCTACAACTATGTGAAGGATCTGGAGAGGCAGAAGGCCAATGGGCACACAGAACTGGAAGCCCAGAGCCCAGTGAGTCCGAGGAATCTACCCACCATGGGTTGGGAGGGCATTTGTAGCCTTAGAACACCATGGGCAATGATCCTTTTGCTCGGGCAAGATTTTTCAGGCCACTTAGGCCCAATGACAGGACTCTGAGAAAAGGCTATTCATGCTCAGTATTCTTCCCCTCTGGGGGGCCCAGCTCCTTTTAGCCTGTATTAGAGGTTCTACAATGTGGGCACATGTTCCCATAGTTGGGAAGCAGGGTGTGACTTTTCCTTCCTGTTAGCTGTGCCCGTGGGTCCCAGATGACAGTAGACAAGTGTCACTTGGTCTTTGTGAGTATGGTACGTGTTGGGTTAAATCTACTGCACACAGCTACAGGTACAGCAATCTCTTCCCTATGGGGGGGGGGGGGTCTCAACCCTAGGTGAGAGAAAACACCAGAAGTGTCATGCCTGCAGCAAGTTTAGGCTGGACTTGGAGTCAATGGGGTCAGCAAGGGTTTCTCTGGCAAGTAGCACTGGGAAAAGCCAAGGCTCTGCCCTGGTCAATAGGAAGAAAGGATTCCTGACTTGAGCAGCCAAGGCTAGCCAACAGTTCTGGAGATGCTGCATGTGCAGGCAGGCCCATTGCTGGGAGGGGGAGGGGAGGTCAGCAGCCTTAGCATGGATATGTATGTGAACTGCAAGCACTTCCACACTTTAGACAGGCAACCCCTGCCACCAGAATTAGCATTCTGGCCTAATTCCAGTCCTTGCATCTCCTGATCATCAAATAGGCCTTGCTTTGGGCGTTTAGGGGAGTGCTGGGTTCAGTTTATCGTTATCTTCTTTTTGTCTACAGTTTTTGGTGACTCTGCTTCCTTCTGGTTGTTGATACACACACTATGCATTGTGTGCACACACACATACGTATATATCCAACTAAACACAGTAGTCTTCCTGCCTAAATTAGTCCTCAAATCATTCTTTTCTCCCTCTAAAGAACCAATGCTTCTAAATTTTATAACAAATTCAGGGTCAAATCTCACCATAAGCAAAAGCTGAACTTACACCACCCTTTGTTTTTTCTTTTTTTTTTTTTTCTTTTCTTGAAAGATTTATTTATTTATTTTATGTATATGAGTACATTGTCACTGTCTTCAGACACACCAGAAGAAGGCATTGGATCCCATTACACATGGTTGTGAGCCATCATGTGGCTGCTGGGAATTGAATTCAGGAACCTCTGGAAGAGCAGTCAGTGCTCTTAACCACTGAGCTCTCCAGCCCCAACTACCCTTTCTTCTTAACTTAGATCTTGTGATAGAGTCAACCTGTGCATCTATCAGGGTATGAATATCACAAGGAGGCCAACACCTACAACTTCTTCTCCGTCATCCTATGTGCTGTGTGAATTTTAGGTCATGTCTACTTCTCTAAAATCATTTAAAACAATACTCTATTTAAAACAAAACTCAATCTGATTGCCGTTGAGCATCGAGAAAAGTGGTCCTGACAAATGTCAAACTAACTACAATCTGACACCAACTTTAATGAGTTCATAAGAGCCTCCTCGGGTTCCCTAACGCCTCAGTGCTCATAAACTGACCCTGCAAGGGACCAGGATCACAGCAGGGTATGAGTGGACAGCTGTGGAGACCCTCAGACCTCAGGCCCCATTCAAACCAACAGACCGTGGATCACAGCTTGGAATATAGCTCTGCTACTGTTATAAAGAGTAATATAAATATCTGATATGCAGGATATCTGATATGCAACCCCTGTGAAAGGGTCCATCAGCCCCCTGATAGAGTTATGACCCACAGGTTGAAAGCTGCTCCCTAAGGAGATGGGACATAAAGATCTTCATTGTGCCTCCCCTTTCAGCACTCAGGCCATGAGCACTGGTGGAGTCTGGCATCCTTGGGGGATTGACTGTTCATTTCCTAAGGTGTTCCCTCCTTCATTTCCTTTGCCCTGCTCATGCCAACCAAATGGCTCTGGCCCTAACACACACCTGTTCTTCCTGTGTCCGCTCAGGCAGCTCGCTAGGCAAATGTGCCTGCCGTGTCTTTATCTGGTATAGAAGGCAAGTGGTGCCTGAGCAACTGTGGGCTCAGGCCTCACATGCTGTGCTTCTTCTTAGGAGCTGGAGCAGCAGCTCATGATAGAGAAGAGAAACTACAGGAAGACCCTGAAGTTTTACCAGAAACTCTTACAGAAGGAAAAACGGAACAAAGGTAACACTGTACTGCCACTACCTGCCACAAACGAGGTGCTTCGTGCCTCCTGAGGACCGTGTGCTGACTCTGCTCTGCCCACAGGCTCGGAGGTAAGGACCATGTTGTCTAAACTCCGAGGACAGCTGGATGAAATGAAGTCCAAGGTGCAGTTCCTGGGTCTGGTCAAGAAGTACCTCCAGGCAAGTAGCCTTCTATCCTGCTCTCCTTCCTGAATGAGAACCAGGCCTCAGATGGGGTTCCTTCAGTTATTCTATGGATCGAGACACATTAGGTCAGGCACGCGGCTCCTGTGTAAGGGTTCAAAGGACTGAGGAACCCTGCCATCCCTGGGTCAGTAGCAAAGTGACCCATAGACACGCACCCCAGTGGCCAGTCATAATCCACTTCCTTTCCCCACAGGTCATGTATGCAGAGCGCTGGGGACTAGAGCCCTGTGCTCTGCCAGTGATTGTGAACATCGCAGCAGCTCCCTGTGACACACTGGATTTCAGCCCCCTGGATGAATCTTCTTCCCTCATCTTCTACAATGTCAACAAGCATCCGTGCAGCGGCCGGCAGAAGAAGGCTCGCATCCTACAGGCTGGCACGCCACTGGGACTCATGGCCTACCTCTACTCCAGGTGTGTCAGGTGCCCCCAAAGGACTCTCTGACCCTGATGTACAAGATTTTGAGAACAAGGAGGAGAGAAATAAGGGAAAGCTCTGTCTCACATGGGTTGTGCAACTATTTAGAGACTTGTTAGAATTTAGTCTAGCGTGTGTTAGCATCCACCTACCGCATGGCCAAGCTGCTAGCCAGAGCAGTCTGCCACATTCCCCAGAAGACCCCCCCCTCTTGCCCTGGGTCACAGGGTGTGGCCAGGCAGCACTGTGGGAAAATGTGGGTCAGGCTACTAGGTTGGCATACCATCTGCAGGAGCTTCCAAGGTACCATCTGGATCCAAGTCACTAATCAAACTATGTCATAATGGACACAGAGCACCACCTGTACTATTTCTATGGCCTCTGTCTCTCTGAGTGTGAGCACTGATTTGGTGACAACTTGAGAACCAAGTGCTGCACTGCTTGCCCCTGTGTGAGGAAGAGTCTCAGATCTACTCATCTGTACCCATGGGACGTGGGACTGGAATCTCATTCCTCCCTCCCTTCTCCCCACAGCACCATCCACCCTGCCTCGCTCTGTCCCATAGAGCTCTAGCTTTGCCTTGTTTGTAGATAATTCAAGCTCCCTGCAGCTCTTCTCACTTTGTCCTATGCCTAGATCTGGAGCCAGAAAGCCATAGTCACATCTATAGTCCTGACACAATGTTTGGAGTCCTCTTTGAGCAAGAGGCCATCAACTTCAAATCTGATTGGCAGGTAGCATTGAGAGAACAATAAGGAGACAAACTTCCTTCTATAGAAGCCCAAGCTCCTGGAATGCACTTGATGTGTGCATGTGTGGTGCATATGCATATGTGTGGTGTTTTGAACTATTATGTGGTATGATATGTACTGCATAAGTGATGTACATGTAGGTATGTGTTATGGAGTACTGTTGTTGACTATTATATGGTGTACATAATTGTGTGTGTATGTGTGTGTGTGTGTGTGTCTGTAAGTGGTGTGAGTATAATGTATATTATATGCATGCCATGTGCTTATGTGTACATATATGAAGTATGTTATCAGCATTGAGTGGTGCATATAATGTGTGAGTATATATAGGGTACTGTGTGATAGGCTACATCTCATACATGTGTTAGTGGTATATGACACTACACCTGGAAGATATGAATAAACACTTACTCATCCCAGATAGATAACCAATGATAGACCAGAATAACAAATATCATCCAAGTCCATCTTGGGAAACCAGCAATTTTATTTAGGGTTGCATATAGAAATATGGAATGCCAATAAACTGGTGAGATGGCACTGACTGCTCTTCCAGAAGTCCTAAGTTTAAATCCCAGCAACCACATGGTGGCTCACAACCATCCATAAGGAGATCTGGCATCCCCTTCTAGAGTGTCTGAAGACAGCTACAGTGTACTTACATATAATAAATAAATAAATCTTTAAAAGAAAGAAAGAATGAAAGAAAGAAAGAAAGAAAGAAAGAAAGAAAGAAAGAAAGAAAGAGAAAGAAAGAAAAGAAATATGGGTGAGGGGTTACAAAAGCATGGTTGACTCAAGGACAACTATATCACTGAGAGCCCACACCAGCGTGGGTGAAAAGTCATGAAAGATGAGACCCTTGAGCTCACTGCACAACTTGCCGGCAAACCAGTAGCTCACAGTTTCTTCTTTTCATGCATCACAGCTGGTCAGAGAGTGTCTCTTCCATAACGGTGGTCTGAGCCTCTTCCAGGCAGCTCAGCAGGTCCGAGCTCCTCAGCAGTCCCCACTTCTTATATTTATACTTAGGACTTAGGGAGGGAGAGCTTTTATGTATCTGATAAATTTCAGATACACTTCCTGAGACTTCTAAGTTGTTGACTTGCTCATATTAAGCCTCTCTTTAGAGCATCCTGAGTTTAAAGAGCCTCCCTTTAGATTGCGTGGAGGTGTTGTCTGTCTGGTGGATGTGGGAGGATACAGGGGATGGCAGTACTCGGGGGGTTGGCGCGTGTCTGCTTATGGTTTGTGACACATGCTTGAGCAAACAGCAGGGGAGGGCAGAGCCTCCTTGCTGAAGTAAACACTCACAAGGGGTCATCTCAGCTCTGAGTACTCAGTGGGCACGGCCTCTGCGGCATAGGCTGGGGAGAGGGCCGCCTAGTCCCTGGCTCGAGATATGGCTGTCAGTGTCTTCATGTTTAGGTGTCTCGCAGAGGTAGGCCAATGACCAAGCTTCCTTGATCTTTGATATGTTTTCTACCCTGCAACTCATCTGTAGAAGAGGTCTCTTGGTAGGACCCCTCATCTATGGCTACTGGTCATCATATTCCCCAGATTGTCAAAGTATCACATTCAGGGCTCCTGTTAGTGTCCCTTGCATGAGGCTTTCTTGGGAGTACCTGCTCTGGATAGGGATGTTCAATGAGATGTGACAAGCTGACATGTACATATGCATGCACACACACACACACATGCACACACACACTGATAAGCTGCATACACACATACTAAGAAGCAGCATGCATACACATATTCACATATGCACTTAGAATCACAGGCACACTCACTCACCGCTGGGCAAGGCTGCAGGGAGTTGTCCCAGCTGGCCTAGGCCCAAGGCCCAATACCACATTCTACCCTCAGTGATGCTTTCCTCGAGGGCTACGTGCAGCAGTTTCTCTACACTTTCCGGTACTTTTGCACACCGCACGACTTCCTGCACTTCCTCCTGGACCGCATCAGCAGCACCCTATCCAGGTACCACTGCATGAGCTCCTGGCCAATAGGGGTGGGGTTCTGGGGCACCTTGTTTAGCCTGGGGAAGGGCCCTGATAGGGTACAGATGAAGTGTCCCTGGGAAAGGTCAGGGCAGGATAGCAGGACTGAGGGATCATGGGTAAAGGAACCCAGTTGGGAAGGATAGCTGGGGTCTTTGTGCTGGGGTGGGGAAGAACACTGGAAGGGCCCTTACTGCTTACTTCCTCAAGAAAGCAGGGGATAGCAGAGGCCCAAGCAAGAGACAAAAGAGAGATGAGCTCACTAGCCTGGCAAGGATAGGCCAAATGGAAAGAGGCCTGTGAACCCTATAGCTTCTTTTCACAAGGACCCCAGGCCAGCAGATTGGGGTGGGAGTGGGAGACTCATAAGACTGGGAACCAGAGAGAGTGGTGGCGAACACGAGCGGGGTGCTCCACCGTCACCCAGCCTGTCATCACTTGGACTCCCCCTGGATTCCTCACCTTCACATGCTCAGCTGGGGCCTATGCTGAGCCTTGCCATGTGCCTCCAGGACTCACCAGGATCCTACCTCGACCTTTACCAAGATCTACAGGCGGAGCCTCTGCGTCCTGCAGGCCTGGGTGGAAGACTGCTACACCGTGGACTTCATAAGAAACGCAGGGCTGCTGGAACAGCTGGAGGACTTCATCTCTTCCAAGGTGAAAGCCGCCCTGGCTAACCCGGTCAGCCTTCTGGGCTCTGGCAGAAAAAAAACAAAAAACAAAAAAAAAAACAAACCACTGCCTTGTCTCAGGAACAACAATGACACCTCTTGTTTCTGCCCTAGATCCTACCCCTAGATGGCACTGCTGAGCACCTGCTGGCCCTCTTAGAGGTGGGCACTGAGCGGCGGGCTGACAGTGCCTCTCGAGGTGCAGACCTAGAGGATCCTAAGGAGGCAGAGGAGGACTCCAGATCCTTTAATGCCCTCTGCAAGAGGTTCTCAGAGGATGGCATCACCCGGAAGGTGGGACCCTGTCCTGGGGAAGCTTTCTCTAGGCGGTAGTGCATTCTGGAAGACATAGCATGTGCATGTGTACAGATTCATGCACAGCTGTCCACATATACATATATGCAGAAACAAGTCATGCATGTACACACACCCAACGAAGACATGCACTTGTGCATATATAGAAATGTCCATATAGGTAGGTATGTACACACACACACACACACACATACACACACACACACTTGTATGCACATAAGTATTCCTTATTCATGACTCAGGCACTTCCCTACTGGGCTGGCACTCCCTACCCTGGGAAAGGAAAGCCACGGACTAGCAGAGTTCATTCTATCCTAGCCAGAGTCCTACTGTGATTTCCTGAACTCACCTTCCTGATCCCCAGGGCAGAGACCTGAGTGGAAGAATCCACTTGGGTCAGTGAATGGTATTTCCAACAATACAAGGAGATAGCAGTAAGTCTGAGCAATGTGCATGGGTGATCTGCCCACGTGAGCAGGACAGGTATCCTGCGAACAAGCCTGGATGGAAGGCACTTACCCTCTAAGTTTACTTGAGCCTGTTTGAAGAGTCCTAGTTTGAACCAGCCCATCCTCCCCCAGTAGTCCAGATCTAGCCTGGACTACTCAGCCTTGAGGGGTGCACCTGTCTTATTTTCAGAGCTTCTCCTGGAGGCTGCCTCGGGGCAACGGACTAGTGCTGCCACATCATAAGGAGCGCCAGTACACCATTGCATCAGCCCTGCCTAAGCCCTGCTTCTTCGAAGACTTCTATGGTCCCTATGCCAAAGCCAGTGAGAAGGGTCCTTACTTCTTGACAGAGTACAGCACCAACCAGCTCTTCACTCAGCTGACATTACTGCAGCAGGTGTGTGGGAGCTGGGAAACCAGGAAGGAGACACAGAGCTCTACATTTCGGCCAGCTGCTAGTGTTGTGGTGCGGGCTCAGGGATGCTCTGGGAAAGATGGATGGTTAGCAGAAGGACCCGGTTGCTGGGTGCACAAGTTCTTATAGCAGGGAGACCCAGCCCAGCAGGATTCTCCTCTCCAGATACACAGGGCACACAGAATGTCATGCATTGTGCATTCACCTACCAATAAGTCTTCCTGTTCTTACCCAGCCCTGGGCACTGATCAACTACTCCCTCTGTTCTTGTCCTCAGCCCAGAGCCCAGGCAGGTCCTACCAAGGTCTTCAACATCCTATAACCCAGTGTCATGAGTCAGGTGACAGCACTGGGTGATCCTTGATACTATCATCAGACCTTAGCAGTGTCACAACCCCAATTGAGGTGACCTGAACATAGTGAGCTCTACCAGTCCAGCCATGACAACTTGGCAGGTTGATCTATGGTTGCACAGAGGGCTTCAAAATACTGAAGCCCTCTTTGGGACACTGCCTTGGACATCAGGCCTTTGGGAACAGTGGGACGACCATCTGCTTTTTGTCTCCAATAGGAATTGTTTCAAAAGTGCCACCCTGTCCACTTCTTAAATTCACGGGCTTTGGGTGTCGTGGACAAAAGTGCAGCCATTCCCAAGTGAGTGTCTACTCATGAAGATGACAGTTTTGAAGGTTGGTGGGAGGGTCTGGCGGGAGGGGGGTTCTCCAAAGGGCTCTGTGGATGCTCCTGGCTGAAGGCAGACACTTGGTTCTCATCCTGAGGAAGATGCTTTGACGTCCCCCATCTACACAGAGGCCCCCCAACCCCAGGGCTTGGCAGGACCAATTCTCATACTCCTAGGTGACATGCACCATATTTTTCTTCCAGAGCCAGCTCTTCTGAGTCTCTTTCTGCCAAAACCTGCAGTCTATTCCTACCCAATTACGTCCAGGACAAGTATCTGCTACAGCTTTTAAGAAACGCAGACGATGTCAGCACCTGGGTGGCTGCTGAAATTGTGACCAGTCATACCTCCAAGGTAGACATCTCCGTGGCTCTGCAGTCAAAATGACTTACAGGGTTCTCAACGGCAGGGCCCCTGTGAGACCACAGTCAGTCTCTTCTTTAGGTGCAAGGAATTCACACTTTTGTCTCAACGCCATAGTCAACCCGAGGCAAATGGAAAGAGGGAAGTGCTTACTAACGCCAACAGAAACATCTAACACTGGGTGCGTGGTAGTCACAGCCTATCTTGATATTGCCTCCTCTTTCTACTGAGGCTGATTCAGATCTGTGGACCTCTTGGAAAGCAGGATGTATGAAACTTCCATCAGAGCACTGTGCAGGAAACTCTACCCAGTCTCTTTTATACACATGGTCACTCACTCAGCTCTTTATAAACACAATTCCTCATACATGGCCCCTCACAACATAGTCACACACATGAGGGTTGGGAGGGCAGGAAGGTGAGAAAGAGAAAAGGAAACTGACTGTCTCTCACAGTTCCTCATACTCATAGCCCCCTCACACACACAGTCCACAAAGCTTGCCCTTTACAACTAGTCATATGCGACACACACAGTCCTTCACACACTCACAGACCCTTACACACTGTTCTTTACACAGCTATCAGATAACCTGTAACTATAGCAGAATGCCTAACATAAACAAGTTGAAAGGAGGAACAACTTGTTTTGTGTATAGCTCCAGAGATTTCAGTCTATCATGGTAGGGACGGCATGATGGAGAAGCTCACAACGGTGGACAAGACATAAAACAGAGACAAGAAGGAGCCAGAACAAGACACATCCTTCAAAGACATGTCTTAGACTCAGTCTTTCAACTACACCCATCCTTCCACAGTTCTGTCAAACTCCATTCAGATTTTTAATCCATCAGTGGAATAAACCGTTCATTAGACTAGAGCCCTCATACTCTAATGGCCAACAGAGATGGAAATGTAGAGATAAGCCTTACTAACTAGGGTGTTTCTCAGTCCAATCAAGTCAACAATAGGATTAACCATCGAATAGATAGTCTCACACACGTAATCCCCATACAGACTCCTTAGCACATCCCACAGGGCTCTCACACAAAAAGTCCTCACACTTACTCCCTAGTGCACAGTTGTTCCCACTCATTTCCTCACCTAGCTCCTCACACACAGTCCATCAGTCCCTTACATTCAAGCAGTCCTTCATCGTATTCCTTCAAGCCTACAGATTCCCAAACATAAACTTCTTCTCACACAGTCCCCCATGTACAAAATCCTTCACACACATAACTGTTCCTCACAAGTGTTCATTCCCCCACTCAGTGTCTCTCATGCATACTCCCTCAGCCCCAGTCCAGTCACAATACATACCTATCACCATGGTATCTTGTCCCATCTTTCCCTGGGTCTATTCACGGGGATGATTTGTCCCCCTGAACTGCCCTGCTTGCACTAAGGCAGTGATCTTCCTGGCTAAACTTCGAGCCACTATTCCTCCCAGGCAGATCCCACACTGCAGGCTCTCAGCGGGCTTGTGAGATTCTTTGCTCACAAATGCTTTGCTCAGTACCTGACCAAGATCAAGGTCCACCATTTGCAGACCTAATCCCAGTCTTCCCTTAAGTCCTCCGGGTATGAACTTGGACTGCTCACAGGCAAGTCCTGGGAGCCTGAAAGGGATTGTCTTAGTTAGTGTTACTATTACTGGGACAAAACATCATGACCAAAGAGCAAGTTGGAGATAAAAGGCTTTATTTAGCTTACACTTCCTTATCACTGTTCATAATTGAAGGAGTCAGGATAGGAGCTCAAACAGGGCAGGAACCTGGAGGCAGAAGCTGACGCAGAGGCCATGGAGGGATGCTGCTTACTGGCTTGCTCATCATGACTTGCTCAGCCTGCTTTCTTATGGAGCCCAGGACCACCAGCCCACAGGTGGCACCACCCACAATGGACTGGGCCCTACCCCATCAATCAAGAATTAAGAAAATGCTATACAGGTCTACCCACAGCCCAATCTTATGGAACCACTTTCTCAATGGAGGTTTCTTCCTGTCAGATGACTACAGTTTGTGTCAAGTTGACATAAATCTAGCCAGCACAGTGACCGTAGCCTGCCTCGGGTCAGTAGCTCCTTCTAGGTTCCCACCCAGGCAGAGTAATATTCACAGCTTCACAAGACAGAGTCCTCCCAATCCTGAAGGACTCACCCAGGTCTCTAGTTTATTCCTTAGGTCAATACAAGGTGGGATCAAGTGGGTTCCTTCCCACACAGACAAGCAGGAGGGTTGGCTGAGCATCAAGATGCAAAAAGGCTCTGTCTATGCAATGTAGTGTTTTTCCCCCTTCAGCAGGAAAAGCGGAAACCTCAAACCGGGTGGGTACCCATCACCACCAGGACCACAACTCCCTTAAAGATAATTCAAACCCAATGATCAGTGCTCCCCCAGCAGGAAACCCACACTATCTATACAAATTCACTATCCACACTTCTGCCAGAGCACAGCAACAGAAGACTTGGGCTACTCTGTTTGCTATGATGCTCTGAGTATCATGTGTATCATTAAAATGCATCAGGGGCTGGGTATGAGGGTGTATGCCTTTTATCCTAGCATTAGAAAGCAGAGGTAAGAGGATCTCTAAGAGTTCAAGGCCAGCCTGATCTATATAGCAAGTTCTATTACAGTCGGAGCTACCTAGAGTTTGAGGCCAGCCTGGTCTACAGAGTGAGTTACAGGACAACCAGGGTTACACAGAGAAATTCTGTCTTGAAAAGCCAAAGAGAGAGAGAGAGAGAGAGAGAGAGAGAGAGAGAGAGAGAGAGAGAAAGGAGAAAAAGGAAAAAAAAGTCATGTCTCCAACAAGGTCCATGTGACTGTGATGTACAAGGGCCAGAAGAAAAATGATGAAAATTACTTAGCAGACCTCAGAGGCCCTGGGTGTGTTCTAATCCCAGGCACCCAGGCCCCTCCCAACTTGAAGGCACTCAACCCAAGGGTAAAAGCCAGAGTGATACGTCCTGGTGCACAGCGGTCCTTCTGGGTCTGCAGGGTGGGACATGAGGACTTACACCCTGGGCTGTGAGCATCCAGGAAGATGAGAAGAACACAGGGCTTCTGCCACTGCTGTCCCCACGTCCTTTAGAAGGAGCAGTGTTCAGCAGTGAATCAGGAAGTCCCTGCGAGACACGATCCTAAGACCCATAAGGCTGCACATATCCTTTCAACCAGTGAGCTTGTCACATTTTAAAATACATATTGTATTGATGTTTTGCATTTTACTTATTGTGGTTCCAAAACCCTCCAAAGATGGAGTCTTACACCTGTGAACTGATAGCCTAAGAACATTGTTGAAACATGGAGTTTAGCCCAGACAGTACAATGGAGTCAACCAAAGGCACTGGGAGAAATAGTCTGATCCATTCAGGTGTCCTGGGAGTTCATGGGGGCTATCTCAAGCTATCACATGTGACCGACACCCCCAAGCTACTCACAGAGAATACTTTGAAGCTCTGCATCTACCTACCACTTTCTTTTTGAACAAATAAGTCAGTTACTGGGCTCAGGGCCTTGAGGATCAGCTATTCCAGCAGGTCTCAGTTGTCTTATCTGGCTTTGTCTACTTTTGTTATGTTGATGCCAGGGCCCAAGCTTACTGCCCATTGCAAGTTGTACCAGCTGAGCTCTACTATTGAGCTGCACCCTCCCTGTTTGCCTTTAAAGACACTTGAGCATCATTTTCTCATTTCAGCTGCAGGTGAACTTGCTGTCCAAATTCCTGCTGATTGCAAAATCTTGCTACGAACAGAGGAACTTTGCAACGGCCATGCAAATCCTGGGTGGGCTGGAGCACCTGGCCGTGAGGCAGTCTCCTGTGCGTCACATGGGACTCAGGGGCTAAGGGTAAGGGCAAGCGCACAGGGCCACAAGTATCTCACCAGTGAGTGCTTCCTTCTCAGGCTTGGAGAATCCTGCCTGCGAAGATTGCTGAGGTCATGGAAGAGCTGAAAGCTGTGGAGGTTCGTACAAGTTCTTTGCATAGTTTGCCCTGAATAAGTTGCTTCACAAGTCTTGGGGAACTCATAACAGGCTCATATCAGAGAATTCTAAACACACAAGCTGGGCATGGTAGCTCAAATCTATAATCCCAGAACTCAGGAAGCAGAGACAAACATATCTCTGTGAATTCAAGGACAGTCTCATCTACATAGAGAGTTCTAGGCCAGCCACAGCTGCCTAGTGAGACTCTGGCTCAGGACTGCAGAGCATGGATACCAGGTTGCTGGGTTATCTGGCCTGACTTGTTTGACTTGTTTGACTTCCCAGCCCAGACTGATGACAAAGTGTCCTTGAGAAGGGACACAGGTATACAGTCAGATCCTGGACTAGGACAAGTGAGGGGCCTGTTCCAGTGGCTCAGAGGTGACTTCCTGAGTTGACAGACCGGAAACACAGACTAAATGATTGTGTATTTCCCAGTAAAGCAGCAGGAGCCTCACAGACATTAGCCTGAGGCAGACAACCCTGAGCAGCCACAGCCTGTGCTGGACCTGAGCTCAAAACCCAGCCTCAATTCTCAAGGATCAGGAGAGAACTGATGTATAATCACTGTATACTTAGGCTCAGGACCTGCAGTAGTAGCTCATGTAGACTCCATTTGGGAAGGGCGGTCGGTTACCTGACTCTTGTGGAATCAGAAGTAAGGAGCTGCCTGCTTGAGTAGTTCTGTGGTTGTCAATGTGCTGTGGCCACGGGACTTTTGACTTGCAATCGAGGAACCTTAGGCTCATTTTGGACTGGCTGTTCAGTGAGGTATTAGGCAACTCTCATGCCCTAGAAGGACAGGTATTAACAGAGATGGGTAGGCTGACCCTCTGAGATAATTACTGCCTGTCCCTCCCCCCATCGCTCTTCCCATCCCTTCCCCCACCCCTTTCACTTCCCTGGTTGATCCTCCAGGTATTCCTGAAGAGCGACAGCCTGTGTCTGATGGAAGGTCGACGTTTCCGGGCCCAGCCTACCCTACCCTCCGCCCACCTGCTGGCCATGCACATCCAGCAGCTAGAGACAGGAGGTTTCACCATGACTAATGGAGCCCATAGGTGGAGTAAGCTGAGGTAAGGAGACACTATCATGCCTAGCAGAGCCCACAAGTTGACTAAGCTGAGCAGTAAGGACTTCAATATGGAGTAGGGGCTTCTTTATGACCAAAGCAGCCCACAGATAAAATCGGCAGAGATAAGGAAGCTGTTCCCAGTCCAATTAGTCCCAAAGGTGAGCACATTCAATGGTATGTCACCTCTGTCAAAGAATAGGCTCCTTACCTATTCTTTGGCTTCCTCTGCCCAGAGCCATCCACATGGCCCCAGCCTGTAGCTTTCTTCCACCTCTTCTCATCTCTAACCCCCAGCCCCATCTCATTGTCCACAGTAATTAGAGAATGGTCTTGTTGGGTAGATGTGTCCTGGGGGGGAATCTTGTGAATAATGGCCAATGGCCACAATCAGCCCAGTGCAAGATTCCAGCCCCCACTCTGAGTGTGTGTGTGTGTGTGTGTGTGTGTGTGTGTACGTGCACATGTACACATGCATATGGGGCCCAAGGTCAACTTTCAGTATGATTCCTTAGGAGCCATTCACCTTGTTTTTTGAGACAGTATTTCTCAGAGAGACCTGAGACTCACTGTAGATTAGGTTGATTGGCCAGAAAGACCCAGGATTCTGAATAGCTCCATCTTCCCAGTACGGGATTGCCCGTGCTTGCCATCGCATCTGGCAATTCTTATTTCCATGGGTGCTAGGGGTCAATTCAGGTTCTTGTGCTTGTACAGCAAGCACTTTACCAGCTGAGCTATCTAGCCAACCCTGAGAGCCCCTTTTTAGATAGCCACCTAGTTTAAAAAAAAAAATTAGCCAGGTGTGGTGGCTCATGCCTTTAGTCCCAGCACACGAGAGGTAGAGGCAGGTGGATCTCTGTGAGATCAAAACCACCCTGGTCTACAAATCCAATCCAAGACAGCCAGAGCTTGCTATAGAGAAACACTGCCTCAAAAAAAAATCAAAAAGAAAGAAAGGAAGGAAGGAAGGCAATTCACTAAAAGTACATGCTTACTGCAATAGAAAAGAAAGCTATGCTGGCAAAAAAGGAAATTAAACACTGGAGGTAATGCATGTTTGTGTACGCACAAACATGACTGTCTTTGAAAGAACAAGCACAATGAACATACTTATTCAGGTGGACAGGCCTGTCTGCAGGTCTGTTGTCCCCCAAGCAGGAACAAGGGTTTCTGAACTCCTCAGTGCCCAGTAACCACCAGAGACATCAGAGATGTGTTTACCTGTATGTTAACTGAGAAGAGAGTCCCTTGTACACGGAGCCAGAAGCCCCCAAGCAGAACTAAAGCAACCAGCATAGGTTTGGGAGGTTTTGTTTGTTTTTCTGTGTTGAAGACTTCAACTGAAACAGCCAAACTTGGGTTTTCAATGAATACTTACGAAGGGGGTGGGGGAGCCAGGTATAATATATAAAGCATGTTCTTATGAATGAGTACAGAAAATCTCATCCTTCAATGCGGCCCTTTTGGGAACGGTTTGAAATGGTTTGAGACATTCCAGAGAAGATATTAAGGGTAAGCCGACCAAGGAGCCTTGTAACCTATGCAAACTAATGTACGAACCTTTTCTTTCCCCACAAAAGAAACATCGCCAAGGTGGCGAGCCAGGTGCACGCGTTCCAGGAGAACCCGTACACATTCAGCCCCGACCCCAAGCTGCAGGCCCACCTCAAGCAAAGGATTGCCCGCTTCAGCGGGGCTGATGTCTCCATCTTAGCGGCAGATAACAGGGCCAACTTCCACCAGATCCCAGGAGAAAAACACTCCCGGAAGATCCAAGACAAACTGAGGAGAATGAAAGCCACATTCCAGTAGTCAAGAGCTCCACCTGGGTGTGGATTCCAAACGGGACCAGACTAAGAAAGATGGGTCGGTGGAAGGAGCCCCCAAGAGCTGCTGGCGGCACCTCAGGCACACTGAGTGCCCTTGAGGGAGACAGTTTTTTACTTCTCTGAAAGAAGTGGAAATTGCAAGGGACTAGCCTGAGGCCATAGGGAAGGCTGAGCCAACTCTAACCTAGCCCTGTCCCCAAGGCAGGGTGGGCACAGCATTCAGTGGGACTGTTTCTGCTAGAATTTAAAAATTAAATTTTAAAAAATGAAAAGGGAATAGAGTCAGCTATCCCCAGAGCTTCGGATCCTCTTATACCTGGGCTCCCATTTATTTATCATTGACCTCTCCGAAACTCAACACATACCCACATCTGACTCCAAAAGAACCCAATCTTAGCTGCCTGCTGACCGGTGTTTTTGTTTCTATCCAGCAAGGACCAAAACTGTCTTTTGCATTCAGCAGCTCCAAGGGTCTGGAACCTTCCACTGGAGCCCAAAATTTCTAGCAGCCTGACTTGGCCACGTTTATAAATCCACTCCATCCTCAGCCTATCCTGCCAAGTCCTCTGGTCTTCTTAGTCCCCAGAGAACGGGGAGAAGCAGCCTCTGTCCCAGCGGGGCCTTCTGCCTTAGCTGTTGACCCTCCCCGTGGCCTGTTGTTGCTCTCCACCCCAAGCTTAGAACAGCTGCAGTTGACAAGGATGCTGGGCAGAAGCTCTGCCCCCTAGAAAAGGGGGAAGAACACTGCGCACTAACAGCAGCACCAATGCAGGGTCGCCTTCCTGGGACCTCTGGGAGCAAAGCCCCTCTTTACTGTCCTGTGGGCTCCAGGAGCAGCGGCCTATCAGCCTTCAGCAGCTGCGCATGCGCACACCCATCCACTGTGTTCCCTTGGCTCTGCACACCACTAGCGCTTTGTTAGACAAAGATATGAGTCAAACTTGCTGCCTTAGTGGCATCAGACATCTCGATTTCTGGATCCTCAACAGCTGGCGCTGGGCTTTGGCTCCCTGGGAAGGGGTCATCTGGCCAGGAGGATTGGGAATAAGATGGACAACAGCAGGTGGGAAAAAACTCCTGTTCGGACACCTTAGACACGTGGCAACAACCCAAGCCCTGCCTGCCACAAGACCAAGACTGTTCTGTATTTTAGAAGTAGGGATTTTGTAGTGAAGCAGCTAGTGGTCTTTCTAGGAAGCTGTGACTCGTGACCAAATGCTGGATTTTTAATGCTGAGAGGTCTTTCCTCACATGAATTTGCTGGAGACACCGGACCCCCGCTTACACTGGATGTAAGTGGGACTGAGAGTCCTGGCCATGCATATGCAACTTACTGTTTTGGGACTTTTCTATAAGGATTGTGTTCTGTTGATCAACGCCTACATTTTCTGATTTTGTATCCTAGTGCAGGAGGTGTCCAGCGCAAACCAGCATTCCAATGGTGCTGACTTGTCGCGTGGGGACGTGAACAGGCTTTTGGCTTCAGCACTGTTTGCATGGCGCCGTGATGTCACATGGTACAGATTTCTAAATAAAGTAATTTCTACCAAGCTACTGTCCTACGATCCATTTTGTAGATTTCAAAAGCAACACTCACTCTGAGAGGCTAAATAAAGTCTTCCTTGGCTGGGCAAGGGCACGTCACCTAAGGTCTCCGAGTACTTCAACAGGAAGTAAGCCCAGCCTAGGACTGAAAGCCAAACTTCCAAGTCATACCCCATTCTGCATGACCTTCATACCCTCATTACCACAGGGACCAGGTCTGGCAGACTCACCTCTAATGCATCTGTCCTCTCCAAAACCAAGACTTTGATGACCACAGCTCACTTTTCCCATAACATCAACTGCAGAGGGGTGAGGGGAGGGTTGCCCTGCTGTGATCTGTCCACCCCAACCAGTTTCTACTGACTGGCCTGCAGACAAGACAGAGCTGGCTGGTTCCCTTGGCCATCCATTGGGACCTCTCAAGAGACATGAAGGGGGTGGGGCATGGATTGCATCTCAGTATACTCATTCCGGACACAGGAAAGATAATGACTTGATAAAGAGTTTTTTAAAAGGGACAACCGGTGGCCCTCAAGGCTTAGTGAACCTCACCTCTCAGGTCCCAGCCCAGAGCTGAGCCTGGAGCTTAGTCCTGAGCACCGTACCTAAGGGAAGCCTCCAACCCAGATGGAGTTTAACTACCCTAAGACCACTAGACTGAGAGTAAGCTCAAGATGGCCACATAGTGTGCTGAATGGACAGAGAGGTCTCACCACCACCGCCAGCTGCCTATCCCCAGAGCTACTAGATACCACCACGTGGGGGGCTCAAGCCAGGAGATAAAGACCTGGAAAACAACAGGCTGTAACTCAGAATACTGGCCCCAGGAAGCTAGGCTTGGTATAGCAAGTAGAGATGACTCTGGCCTGCCCTAGTCATGAGGAATGCAGCCAGTGGTCTTTGGTCTTTGTTCAAGCCCCTAGTCACAAATCACTAATGAGACAGCCGCTAATCTTTGCTGCTGCGTTGTTGTCTTCGGTCCCACAGCAGGAGACCACTACAATCCCAAAGGTAAGATGGCAGACTGGTACTTCCTTTGACTTCCCTGATCTTTGTAAAACTAAGGCTTGTATAGCTAGCCCATGGGCTACTAGGAACTTAACTGCCATCTTTATATGATATTTCTTTCTTTCTTTCTTTTTTGTTTTTGTTTTGTTTTGTTTTTGAGACAGAGTTTCTCTGTGTAGCCCTGGCTGTCCTGGAACTCACTCTGTAGACCAGGCTGGCCTCCAACTCAGAAATCTGCCTGTCTCTGCTTCCCAAGTGCTGGGATTAAAGGCATGCGCCACCACTGCCCAGCTGAGCATCTTTTTCTTAATCTTAATCTTGAGAGGGAAAGGGCTGGAGAGATGGCTCAGAGGACTGCTCTTTCAGACGTCCTGAGTTCAATTCCCAGCATCCACCTGCAGTGGGATCTGATGCCCTCTTCTGGTGTGCCTGAAGAGAGCAATGGTGTACTCATATACATAAAATAAATAAATAAATATTTAATCTTGAGGGAAGAGGTGATATTTTGTCATCTTTGTTAGTAGATACATTTTACTACACTAGAAAGATTCCTTTTTGTATGTAGTGTGTGTGAACTAAGATTCCAACCCAGCGGCCATTGATTGCTATCAAATCTAACACCCAAATGGCCTCTTAGCTAGATTAGGAAATTAGATACAACATATATCCATCTTTCAAAGACCACAGCCAAGTGAGAATGGAGAGGATGGTCCTACTAATTACATGTATAAACAACACATTCTGGTGCACTAGCCATAAGAAGTGCCAGAGTTTTGTGTTTCTAGAGCTTTTCATGGGCTGTTTATGGGTAATAATTAATGGGCATAGCACAAATATATATATGTATATATATATGAAAAAACAAAAACAAAAAACGAGCTGACTCCTGCTATTGATCCTCTTCACTCAAATCTTATATTTACCTTAACTAAATATTTTTTAAAGATTTGCTTATTTATTTATTGTGAGTACATCGCTGTCTTTTGACACACCAGAAGAGAGCATCAGATCCTATTACAGATGGTTGTGAGCCACCATGTGGTTGCTGGAAATTGAACTCAGGGCCTCCGGAAGAGCAGTCAGTGTCTTTAACCGCTGAGCCATCTCTCCAGCCCTAAATGGCTTTTTTGGTTTGGTTTGGTTTGGTTTTGGTTTTTTCAAACAGTGTATAGCCCTGGCTGTCCTGGAACTCACTCTGTAGACCCCGCTGGCCTCAAACTCAGAAATCCACCTGCCTCTGCCTCCCAAGTGCTGGGATTAAAGGCGTGCACCACCACCGCCCAGCCCTAAATGTTTTTATTAATTAAAATTTTTTTACACGTTCTATTTTGAGTAACAGGGCAAAACTCTGCTCTCAGGGCCTGGGTCCCTGAGGAAAGGACTAGAAAACGGATGGGCTAGAATAAGCAAGGCACAGGCCAAGAGGAACCTAGGCAGGCGAGAGGGCGGGGCGGCTAGACGATGGGAGGGTCGCAACGACCAGGTTTAGACGTAGAGGGCGGTGCGGGGTCCTTACAGCGTGTGTGGGCGGCTCTGGAGGAGCCCTCCTCTCCGGAGAAGCCACGCCTCGGAGTACACGCACCTCTACCAGGCTCAGGGATGCTGCTTCGTCCTCGGAGGTTGCCCGCTTTTTCTCCGCCGTCGCCAGCTAGCCCCGACGCTGAGCTGCGGGCGGCCGGGGACGTCCCGGTGACTACGTCTGATGCCTTCGCTACTTCGGGCGCGATGGCGGAACCCGGCTCGCCCAAGGCTCCCGTGTCCCCGGGCTCGGCGCAGCGCACGCCCTGGAGTGCCCGAGAGACGGAGCTACTTCTGGGCACGCTGCTGCAGCCGGCCATGTGGCGCTCACTACTGCTGGACCGCCGGCAGACTCTGCCCACCTACCGCCGCGTGTCCGCCGCACTGGCCCGTCAGCAAGTTCGGCGCACGCCGGTTCAGTGCCGCCGTCGCTACAAGTTCCTCAAGGACAAACTCCGAGAGTCCCAGGGCCAGCCGTCCGGACCCTTCGATGACCAGATCCGCCAACTCATGGGGCTGTTGGGTGATGATGGGCCGCCGAGGGTCCGCCGCCGCTCTACTGGCCCTGGACGTCCCCAGCGCCGCGGCCGCTCGTCCCTCTCCGCGTTAGCACCCGCACCTGCACCGGTGGAGCAAGGTAGGAGCAGCCATGTGGTCAAGAAGGGTCTGGGTCTCCTGGGGAGGGGCGGAGCTCTGAGACGGAATTCCGAACGTTCCGCGCGTTTCTCTCGTAGAGGCTGAGCTGCCACTGGCTGCGGAGAACGCCGAGCCTGCCCCTGTGCTAAGATTCAGCTCTTCCGCTACGAAGTCTGCAGGTGCCCCCCGCATTACTGGCTCCCCTCCTCTTATGGCCACCGACACTCTGCCTCCTGAGCCGAGCCATGCTCTAGAATCCTCCCCGACGCCAACCCCCGACCACGACGTGGAGAACCCGAGTGAGCCTCCTGGCCCTTCCCAGGCCCGTGCTTCCCCGCAGGTTGCTCCCCAGTCGTTGAATGCCGCATTGCTGCAGACCTTGACGCACTTGGGCGACATCTCAACAGTTCTGGGCCCTCTGCGCGACCAGCTGTCGACCCTGAATCAGCACGTGGAGCATCTACGAGGTTCCTTCGACCAAACCGTTTCTCTGGCTGTGGGGTTCATTCTGGGCAGTGCAGCCTCCGAGCGGGGCATCCTTGGGGACTTGCGCCAATAAAGCTGTGTTTGTTATCAGTCCTCTTCAGAACCGACCCCCCCCCCCCCCCCCGCCTACCTCAACCCCAGTTACTGTACCCATCCCCATCCCAAACCTAGGTTCTTACCAAAATAAAGATTGTGTTTTCTACTTAATGCTGTGACTGAGTTCGGACTTCAGGTCTCGGTAAGGATTGACCCCTGAGGGTAGAGGCTAAAAGACGCAGCCCCTCGCCCCACAGTTGTGCATCTTTTCGGTGAAGATTTGGCAGAGTGGTACCCGGGTGTTTGGGGCACCTGATGTGCGGAATCCCTACACTGGTCAGCAGTGAAGCCCAGGGGCTGGCTGGATAAGGTACGTGGATGACGGGTAGGGGTAAGAAGTAGAAAGGCCTCTCAATGATTTATGCTATTGAGTAAAACATCCCTTAAGTTCTTGCCTATCCTGGGTCAAACTCAATTTGAATACTCTGGTCCGTGTAAACCGGTATAGTCAGTAGAAATGTTTCTTGGAAGACTTCCCCGGAGGTGTCAGGTTTATAGAGAGAGGCTGGGGCCTTGGGTATCAACAACTCCAAAAGACGTAGCAAAGCCCAGCTGCCCTGCTAGAAATTCCAAGGTCCTCAGGGACTGAGAGTCCGAGTGGGGGAGGGCTTGGGTGCACTTGGAGGAAAGGAAGCGGCTGCGGCACTTCACTAGCATAACAATGCCGGCTCTGGCTGAGGCTCCGTTTTACAAATCTGGGCCCATCCGGCCGAACTGCTAACCCAAAGACTAAGGCAGTCGTGAATAAGGGAAGTCCTGAGGAGTTTATCCAGGTGGTCGGTCCCAAGGTCACAATTCCACCCCCTTCCGAAGACTTGGACTAGACTTTTATGCACTGACTTGTGGGGTGGGTCTCCAGCCAGGTCCTGGGACCCCTTCTGTGAGAGACAAACTTGGAGAGGATCCCACTGCACAATGAGAATAAGTCCCTAAAACTTTATAGATGAGCTCACTCTGCAAATGTCTCCCCAGCAAACATCTGGGAGCCACGGGGGCCAGGACCTCAGATACAGCCTAGGGGACCTCAAAAGTTTGATTTCCCCTAGCCAGTGATGGTGGTGAGGGCCTTTGATCCCAGCACCCAAGAGGCAGTGGGATCTCTGAGTCTGAGACCTGTCTCAAAAAAAAAAAAAAAAAGATTGTATTTCTCAGCAAATGTACCCATGTACCCACACTAAGATGGGAATCTTAGTCCTGGAGAAGATGGTCCCAGGACCTGGAATAGATGTCACCTGAGGGTATGAGCTACTTGGGAGCCCAAGGCGACCACTGGAGGGATCAGTCTCAAACCTACCTCAGTCTTCAAACTTGGGGGGAGGAGTTTTGTCTATTTTTTAATCACCTTAAGGATATGAAAAGCTTTGGTGTGTGTGTATGTGTGTGTGTTTACTAGGGCTGATACTTTATCTTACCTGCCTTACTTTCTAAATTTTTGTTTTGAAACGGAATTTTACTATGTAGTTCTGTCTGGTCTTAAGTTCACTATGTAGACCAGACTGACCTCAGATCGGCCTGCCCGCCTCTTGAGTGTTGGTATTAAAGGTGTGAGCCGACGAAATCAGTCCAGTGGTTCTGTGTGTGTGTGTGTGTGTGTGTGTGTGTGTGCACATGAGAGTGTTTGCCTTAGAACTCATTCTGTAGACCAGACTGGTCTTCCTCCCCACCCCCACCCCCCAAGGAGGAACTAAAGACCTGGGCCACCATGCCTTACATAGTAACCCAATTATTTCTTAAGTCTTTAAACTTATTTGTCATCATCACAGTGGGTGTGAGGTTCACACCTTGTTTTACAACTAATGGAGTTAGGGACATGCCCTTATAAGCGGGGTATTTTATTTTCTCCCTCATCCCAGTGAACTGTGCTTCCTGCTTAGAGTTCTGTGCTGTGTAGCCTGTCTGTATAGAGTCTGTACACCAAGTAGGACAGTTTGGTCAGCCTTCTGGTTTCTGAGCGAAGTAACTAGTCTCACCTAACTGAGTTGTTGAGTACTGACCCTGAGGTGGGAGCAGGCTCCTGTAAGAACCTGGAATGAGCCTTTGGGCACTCCCCTCTACTATTGGGCTAGCCCTGAGGCAAAGGCTTTGTATGTGAGCCCTCCACTCTGATGACCAGACTTTCCCCTTCATTGCTTATGCTGTCTGGACTTCTCATCCCACCTAAAATCTATGCTCTGAGGGTACTAGCATCCTGATGCTTCCTCAAGTTTATGCCTAATGGGATCTGGGCTTCAGAAAAGTCAACTCTCCTAATGGTTCAGTATATTGTTGATAAAAGAATACTTATTTGTTTTATAGTTAAAGAACCTCACCAGTTTGGGGCTCTTTATCCCAGGAGTAGTTTGGCTCCGTGGCTTTTATTACGTTTTTTGGTTTGGTTGAGTTTTTTGATTTGGTTGGTTTTGTTTCGCTGTGCTGGGATTAAAGCATGCGCCACCACTGCCCCAGCGTGTTCTGTCTTCTTGACTGCACAGGCCCCTCAGTGTTGAGGGGCCTTTACCCTCTGCCCCACGTGTGACTCTATCCTAGGATATGCTATCTAGATTCAAGTGAATTATTTTATTTTTATTTTTTCTGAGACAAGGTTTTTCTGTGTAACCTTAGCTGTCCTGGAACTTGTTCTGTAGACCAGGCTGGCCTCAAACTCGGAAATCTGCCTCCCAAGTGCTAGGATCAAAGGCTTGCATCAAGCCTGCCTGGTGTTTAAATGAGTTCTTTTTGGTTTTTCGAGACAGAGTTTCTCTGTATAGCCCTGGCTGTCCTGGAACTCACTCTGTAGACCAGGCTGGCCTCAAACTCAGAAATCCGCCTGTCTCCGCCTCCCAAGTGCTGGGATTAAAGGTGTGCGCCACCACCACCACCCAGCGCTTAAATGAGTTCTTAATAACAGATCTCTTTTCCCACGTGACCTGTACCCACTGGCCGTTCATCATCTTTGTCCTTTGTTTCCAAGATAAGCTCTTGAACCTTATTCTGCTTAAGGACATGCCATCTTACCTGGGCACAGGTGGCTCAGGCCTTTAATTCCAGTACCCAGGAGGCAGACACAGATGAAGTTCTGTGAATTTGAGGTCACCCTGGCCTAAAAAGCAAATTTCAGGACAGTCAGGGCTATACAGAGAAACTCTGTCTTGAAAAACAGACAAACAAAACGTGCTGTCTCTCAATCTTTGTGTCTGGCTTTCCTCTTAGCACCAATGAACCCATTAACCTTCACGGTGCAGTGCTGAGCAGTATTCCTGGGATTGCAGAATGTTCTAGAGAACTCACCTGAGCCCTTGGAATGTGGCCAAGTATAACCACAAAACCAAATTTTACTTTGTTTGACATAGGATCTCACTCTGTAGTCCAGGCTGTCCTCGAAATCTGCCTGCCTCCTGACTGCAGATACGCAGCACCAAACCAAACTAGATTAGATTTTTTTTATTTCTTTTAATTCAAAGCACTACCCACAGGTGCTACAGGGATCATAATTCTATTCCTATCTGTGTTTCCTGCACCTTAGATTTGTCCCGGTACAAAGCTCTATCCCCTCCACCACTGGTTTCAAGCCTGGGGTTAAATCTGCCTCAAAGAAGCTCCTCAGCCCTTAAGGACCAAACTCAACTTCAGCACCCACTCCTAAATCACTGGGGAGCATCTGAAGAGCCAAGGGGCCCCTCCTGCCGTTCTATGAGCTCATCGTCTAAATGAACTGTGCCCATAGACCGCCTCTATACTGAGAAAGGCGGACACATGCTCTTCTGAAAGTCACACACTCAAAGGTCACACAGCAAGGGAAGGGACATGAAGGTCCCCTGAGGGGCGGGCGACCCGTGCTCCCAAAAGCACTGGTATTATGGTGGGTTGGCGAGATGCTTGGATGCCTGGAGCCCCGCCAGGACAGAGCTAATAACTAAAGCTTTCCTAGTACTAGCCGTGCTAATGACTGGACCAAGCCTGATAACGATGCGGAAACAAACGCTCTAATCTATGCTTAAGAGTTCCAGCAGGGGGCTTACAAGCACAATGCGCAGCTGCAGGTTTCCTCTCCCAATCTTCCAAGGACCTGGCCTCCCCTCACATCCCGGAACTTTGGAGTGTGGATAGGGGACGTTTTTCAAACTTGGCCCAACGCTCACATATTCCTTTGCCACGGAGCCCTCCTGATAGTTCTAGTGGACCATAGCAGGTGGTGGGCTAAACAGAAGCAGGCCCCTTCCTAAACCCACAGAGGAAAGCACTTTGCCCTGAGAGTAGCCCCACCCCCACCCCCGAGAGATTTAGAGGCTGGGACAGAAGGCATTCCCCCTCCCTAGATTAGCCTAACCTCCGGAGAATCTAGAAACTTCTATTTACAGGGGATCTCTCCAGAGGATGGCCCAGTTAGGACGTGGTGACGTTCACGCAGCCCCCACCCCCACCCTTCCGGATCTCCATTAGGAGCGCAAACAGCAAGCGGGTTTGAGCCAAGAGGTAAGGAGGACCTGGAGAGCGGACAGGGGTGAGTGTGGGGATGAGACAAGTGTGGATGGCGAATGAGGGTCTGTACTAGGAAGATCTGTAGGGACGGTGGAAGAAGAGAAAGTTAGGAAGTCTTGGGGGAGGTAGGTACTGTATATCTAGTAAGGCGGAGCGGATCAGGCGGGCTGGGCCAAGAGCCCCTGATGGGAAGGCGCGAATTGTTCGGTCTTCTAAGTCCTGGAGGTCCTTTGTACCTGCGCCTAGCGCCTCTTTAACACCTAGGCTCCCTGGAGCTCTTTGCCCTTCTTGGAGAAGTGCTATGGCCGCTTCGCTGGCCTGGAGATGGCCCTTACGGGGATTCACAAGTTTCTGTGCAGGGCGCATTTTCTAGAAGAGCTTTGGAATTAAGAAGATGAAGGGGGGAACATTCGGGACTACTTCGGGGTGCAGAAAGAGGTGTTTGCTGGAGGGACGGGGGAGAGGAAGCAAAGACGACTGCGCCTAAGCCCAGAGATCAATCTTGGGGTGAAGGGAACCACCCCTACCCTACTAAAGTATGGGGCTCTGCTGATGAGAAATCAGCCCGGCAGAACGGTGAGGAGGCCGAGAGACCACTGATAATTAGAAATGAAGAGACCCAACAGATACATTTCAGTGTCGATGACTTCAGATTCATTTGTTAAAGCTTTGGGCAGAAGAAATAGTGGTTCCTTCAAAAAGCCTCTGTAGACTCAAGGAATACATTAAGTAGTTGGCGTTGGGGAGGAGCCCTAGGGCAGCTCCACCTCCTACGGGACAACGAGCTGGAATTACTTGATGTGTACCTTCAGTGAAGCCAGTTTTGTGTGGTGCTAGGGATCAAATCCAAGACCGTAGGTATGCTAGGTAAGCACTCTACGAACCGAGTTACAACCTCAGCCTAAAATTAAACAAACAAGACATTATTTATTGCGTATGTGCTAGAACACACGCTACACAGCAGCAGCGTGTGGAAGTCAGAAGACATCTTGATGGGGAAGGTTCTTTCCTTCTCTGGGTTTGAGGGTGGAACTCAGGTCGCCAAGCTCGTGTGGCAAGCAGGTTCACCCTCTGAGCCGTCCTGCCAGCTCAGTTTTGTTTTGTTTTTGTGGTTTTTGTCTCTTTAGGTAACCCTGCCTGGCTTGGCATTTGAGGTACTCCTCTTCAGCATCCTGCATGCTGGAATTACAAGATACCTGTGTATCTGGGGTTTTTGGTTGTTTGTTTGTTTATGGGCGTTCCCCCCACCCCACCCACCCACCCAACCCCGCCATCCTCTCCTCTTGCTATTTTCAGTTGTTAGCTCCCTAAAAGCACAACTCTTCCTTCTCTTTGTTCTGCCTTGCTCTGAGCCTAGACCAGATTCTGGGCGACAGACTGCAGGGAACCAGGCAAAGGTGGTTTTGGTTGCCAGGGTTACCAAAACAAACTCCACCAAGGCTGCTCTGTGGCTTTGTGTGACTTCACATAGCCTTGACTTTCCCTGGTTGCCAGTAGTGGTTATCGGGAGACAGCATTTTGTCCAAACTAGGCCACTGAAGGCAGCGTCTTAGGGAAGGCTTGGGGTCCCTGACAGCACCCCTGTTAAGTGACCTCTGTGGCACTAGTATACCCTTCTGGAAGGTGCTCTGCGAGGGCGTGCAGCAAAGTGCTTGCCTCCAAGCCTGACAATTTGAGTTTGATCTTGGGTCCTACTTACTGGAAAGAGAATCGACTTCCTCAAATTGTCCTCTGACCTCTATATGCATGTGCTACTTCCTTCCCCCAAATAAATAGTAAATAAATGTAATTTTTAAAAAATTGGAAAAAGAAGCTAGGCAGGGCTGGCACATGCCTTTCACCCCAGCATTCTGGAGACAGGAGTAGGTCGATCTCTGAGTTCGAGGCCAGTCTGGCCTAAAGAGTAAGTTTCTGGACAGCCAGGGCTACGCAGAGAAACCCTGTCTAAAAAAAGGAAAGAAAGAAGCCGGGCAGTGGTGGCGGACGCCTTTAATCCTAGAACTTGGGAGGCAGAGGCAGATGCAGGTGGATTTCTGAGTTCGAGGCCAGCCTGGTCTACAGAATGAGTTCCAGGACAGCCAGGGCTACACAGAGAAACCCTGTCTTGAAAAAACCAAAAAAAAAAAACAAAAAAAAAGTAAAAAAAAAAAAAAAAACAAAAGAAAAGAAAGAAAAAAATGGTGAAAAATGAAAAGCCTGTACAAAAAGGCCCAGAGCCACAACAATAAGGAAACTTTAAAACTGAGGGGTGGGGGCTGGGCATCAGGCAGAGGCAGGCAGATCTCTCCTTCCTTAACAACTTGTATAGAACTGCAGCATTCTTCTCAACTGCCTCACTGATTTGCTCTTGTATGGAACAAATGTGTGATTGCCACAGTA
>JADRCD010200283.1:0-13052 GCA_019843815.1 Montemys delectorum | reverse complement strand
ACTCTGTAGACCAGGCTGGCCTTGAACTCAGAAATCCGCCTGTCTTCGCCTCCCAAGTGCTTGAGGAGACTTCTGAACCTGCAGTTCCTTGGTCATCTGACTCTGTTTCATCCGAGAACTGAGAAGCCAGGAGAGTTCTCCTACTTGCTAAGTATTCAATAATACTGCATGGGATACTGGAACAGGGAGGAGTAGCTGATGAGAAGTTGGCATTTTGGCCACTCCATCCCTCTTTATCTGCCTACCATCTACATGCCCTAAGCCTTTGTTGTCCTTCTGAGTTAGGAAACAAGCCTATGTGCACAACATTTCAGCCGCATGGAACCAATGGTCCCTCTTCCTCCCTAGGGATTGAACAAGGAACCCTACACCATTGCCCCTCACTCCACCTAGGCACAGTGCTTTGGAGAGTGTATTTCAGCACCATCCATTCCTGGATGATGTGGACCAGAGACACATAGCTCTCAGAGGTGCAAATGAGTGGGCCAGCATCGGGCTAAGCTGGGGTGCATCAGACATGCACCACCATGCCTTCAGCTAAGGAAGTTTAGGGTTTTTGTTTGTTTGTCTGTTTGTTTTTTGAGACAGGGTTTCTCTGTGTAGCCCTGGCTGTCCTGGAACTCACTCTGTAGACCAGGCTGGCCTCGAACTTAGAAATCTGCCTGCCTCTGACTCCCAAGTGCTGGGATTAAAGGCGTGTGCCACCACTGCCCGGCTTTTTGTTTGTTTGTTTGTTTGTTTGTTTGTTTTTTGAGACAGGGTTTCTTTGTGTAGTTCTGGCTGTTCTGGGCTTGTTGATTGTAAAAAAAAAAAAAAAATGGTTTCAGGATCATCTAATAAAAGTCAAACTTAGGATTCCCCACTGAATGCACCTTTCTGGGGGCCTCAACATACATCCTTGACTTTCTCCCTATCTCCCACCCTGGACCATGACTCACAGCTACTACACTCTTAGGCACACTTGCCCTTGCCCTTGCTCTTGCTCCAGGCTTTCATACTGTCCTCTGACTCCTCCTGGGGGTTCTGTCAAGTATGTCAAGTCTCCAGGCCTCTGTGTGTACTTCCTATCAGAATAATCTCTTGTAAACTGCTTCCCAGACCATAGCAGCCAGGTACAGACACTGGAAAGCTGGGTTCAGCTCTGTCTGTGGGACCCTGGGATTTATGTGCTATGCCTGTGACAAGGTGTGCACTTCATTCTGTGGCCTCCCACTGGCAGAGTTCACAAATCTTGCCTGCTCAATGCTCATTTTTTACATCATGGCATGGTAGCCTCATCCCCTATCTGGTGGTGTGAGTTCTCCCAGTCCAAAGATGGGACTTTATGGCTATTTTTGGTTTTTGTTGTTTTTTATTCTTTAATGATTTTTTTTCCTTACACTGTCGACAATGTCTGTGTAAGGGTGTTCAGATACCCTGGAACTGGAGTTACAGACAGTTATAAGCTGCCATATGGATGCTGGGAATTGAACTCAGGTCCTCTGGAAGAGCAGCCAGTATGCTTAACCTTTGAACCATCTCTCCAACTCCTCTTGGAGAGTTTCTTTATTGTACCCCTAACTGTCCTGGAACTAGACCTGTAGACCAGGCTAGCTTTAAACTCAGTACTGAGATCTGCCCAGATCAGCTAGAGAAGTCACTTCCTTTCACCCCCACAGGGTTTCTCTGTGTAGCCCTGGCTGTCCTGGAACTCGATCTGTAGACCAGGTTGGCCTTGAACTCAGAGATTTACCTCCCTCTGCCTCCCTAGTGCTGGAATTAGAGGCATGCACCACCACCATCCTGGCCTAGCTGAAGTTTTAGAGCTAGTCTTTCACTGTAAGTCACTGAAAGAGTGACTCTGGGAAATAATTGATAGGTGAGTACACAGATCCAAAAGCTAGGTGTGGGCTTGTTGTGTGTGAAGCTCTTTTTGTTGTTGTTGTTTTGTTTTGTTTTTTAAGAAATGATTTCTCTAAGTACTCCTGGCTGTCCTAGAATTTACCGTGTAGATAAGGCTGGTCTAGAACTCACAGAGACCCTCCTGCCTCTGTCTCCTGTGTGCTGGCATTCAAAGTATGTGCCACCAGGCCTGTGTTTAAAGCATTTTATCATAATCTGCAAGGATAATTTATTCAATAACAAATGTTAGCAAATTGATTTTCCTAATGAGAAATAAAAATAAAAATTATCAACCTTGAAGGTGAGAAAGAGCCATGGAAGAAAAGGTGAGTGTTGTTTATAAGCTTGGACTTGAGTCTCTGAAAGCTCTCTAACAGAAGGTCCTAGCCAATGGCCACCACAGTGTCAACAGCCAGGAACATACTCAGCAACTTTTCCAGAGTAAAGGATAAACAGAGGACTTAGGGCTGCCTTGACTAAATCTTTATGTGAGTCTTCCTGACCCAAACTCCACCTGCAGGAGGAGCTGACAGGGCCTTCCAGCAGCCTCCCTTGAGCACAATGGCCGAGGACCAGCAGCTTTTCCAACATGTGATAGTGTGCACTAATCTGAGGTGAACTTCCCCCTTGCCAGTCTTACACTGAGTGCCTGCACTCAGGCAACTGGGATGTGAGTTCCTGGAACTTGCAGCAGGGGACACTCATTCCTAAGACCCTGCTCAATCTTCAGGATGGTGAGGTTAACCTTTGTGAGCCATGCCCATGTGCCTCCCAAGTTACAGTGAGAGAGGAGATGATGAGCCTGTCCTATAGTTCTGGGTTCTCAGCAAGCCAACCTTCGACTGTGGAGACCTAGGCTTCGCTTCCTCAGTGTTTGTGAGGGGATGTTTACAATGACCCCATGCCTTATATAAAATCTGCACTGAGGTGTACAGTAACTAGTGTCTCAACAGAGCCTCTGAGAACTACAGGAGCCTAGAGATAGCTGAATATAGGTAATTGGGGCGTTGTCTTTGACTTCATAGTTTGCTTATTGTACCAATTGAGGACTGGGTCTTGAGTGTTGCCATAGCTGCTACACCCTTCCCTCAGTGGGTGAGGACTTGCAAGATGGGCATGTCATGCTCCGATAAGCTTGAGCTAGCTCTTCTCCCTGTAGCAGACTACTCTAGAGACTACAGTTACTCCTAGAGAGCACAGCAGGCTTCAGGTGTGCTATGAGGTGTAGACCTTGAGTTCTTGGGGAGACTGTGGCTCTCCGGCCAGAGGCTCACAGGTATCCAGCCTCCACAAAGAAGCAGTATTGGCCAGTCCATCATTGCTGGGACACAGCGATCCCTATGTCTGTGTTCTTCCCTTGTTGGTCTTCTGGCTGATGGCTTGGCATAAGTAGCCCCAGGGATTGATCCACACTCTCTGCTCCTGGAGAACCTCAGTCTCCCCAGATCTGCAGTGTTCCCATAGGATCCAGGAAGGATCCAGCCCCTCCCCATTCCTTAGTCATTATGCTCAAGGCTTATCCTAGCAGATCCTGGGCCCCACCCTCCAAATCTCTCCCTCCTGCTGGGTAGCTAGCTAACACCTGGGGAAAGAAGCCAGGCAGGAAACTGCTGGGAAGTTCCTCAATGTGTTCTCTCTTCTCCCCCCGCCCCCGCCCTAATACTCTGGCAGTGGCCATGATGGGTGCCCACTGGTGAAAATTCAAGAGGTTAAGGAACAAGGGAAGCACAGCCTGGGGTCGATGCGTGGGGCTTTGCTATTGGACAGAACTAGTAGCTGCTTGCTGAGGTGAACAGGATGAAGGTCCCACACCTTCCAAGACCAGCGGCTCAAAGGGCAAAGGGCCAGTCTCTGCAGCTCTGCTCACAAAGGCTGATTTTCCTCATTCATAAAGACTATACTCACAGATCTCCCAGTTCTGCATTCTACTGTCCCAGTTCCTTGGCTGAGTAAGTTCCCAAGAGTCTGGCCCTCTAGAAAGTGAACCAACTTATGCCATCCCCAGGGAGGGGCCTACCAAGGATCCTGGGAATCCTCATTTCCTCCTGTTGGTACACTTTGATCACATCTTCCAGTCTGTTCCCTTGATGTGGCACCCCCAATCGTCCCTCACAGCAATGTGATATAATCCAGTTTGACTCCCTCAGTGTGATGCACCATCCACTCAGTGTGATATTCCTCATGTCCCTCCCCTCATATGACACTCCAGGTGACAAAGTCCAGTGTCTTTCTTGTAGCATCCTTCCCTTGATTTGAGACCTTCCATTGTAATACTCACATGTGCTACCTCTGATATCCCTCGATGTGACACTTTCAATGTGGCCCAGGTGATGCTGCTCCCCCCAGTGTGATACACAACCTCCAACACACACACATACACACACACACACACACACACACACTCCAGACCACAGTCATGGGGGAGGGGGGGAAGCACAGTGTAGCAGAGCAGCTTGGTCCAAACATTTTATTTTCATCAGCTTTCCTGATTTTCTTTTTTTTTTTTCAGTTCTGGAAACTGAACCCTAAAACCTCCTCACTCATCAATGTCGAGCATTCTGCCACTGGGTGTTCAGCTTCACTAGAACATCAGCTCAAAAAAAAAAAAAAAAAAAATCAACCACACCGTCGTTATAAAAAATGTAATAATGGTGAGAAAAAGCTGCACAGACTGAACGGGGAGCCCACTGACCCTCAGCTGGTCCTTTTACCTCCTCCAACATCAGACCCAACGTCACCCATGTTCACACTGATTTCACACTCGTAAAGAAAATTTCACAGATCAAGTCCTGAGCCCATCCACTTCTTTTAAGATCCTTAGGACCCAGGATTGCCTAAGCACGAACTCAGATGGATCTGCTTCAGTTCCTGTTCCAACCCTCTATAAAACCTCGGCTAGGTCAGATCTGCCCCAGCGTTCCCCTCCATTCTATCCCAAGCCCTCCATTTTAACACCTGCACAATTGGCTCCCAAGATCTGCTTGGGTACGTCTAGCACTGTTCCCTCGAAGACAGGGGAAAGGCAGTGCGGCTGTTCTTCTCTTACAGTGCCCCAGAGCGAACAGGAAAGCGCCCAGCCCGGGGTCCGTGGGGAGGGAAGCAGAAGTCGCCTGGATCAGGAAGCAGATGCTAATGACTTTGTTTGGGTGGGGAAGATCTCACTGCTCCATTTTCCCATGCTCTATACCTCTTTAGACAAGATCCACAAAGAAGTATATGCATAGGAAAAAGGAACAGCCAGCGTGAATGTGCCGGCCATCATTTGATACTTGCCGGCAACAGCAGTCACCAGAAGGATCGGTCTCCTGCAAAAGACAACCAGAAAAAGCTTGGGACTAAGGCCAGGGACAGCAGGCATTGTCATCCTGTGAAGAGAGAAAAAAAGCCCTGCTAAGCCCGGGCCGTGTCCCCGGAGGCAAACCACCCTTACCTGGGTCCAGACTGCTGGTGGCCTGAGAAGGATGCAGAGCTTGGAAGGAGTGTCAGTGGACTTGGCTGCTGCTCGGGGAAGTCCTGCTGTCCTGCTGCTTGCAACCTGGGCACCCCTTTTATGCGTGGCTGAGACCTTGGCCAGCACAGTCCCATGTGGTCAGAGAGCTGCTCCGTGCCAAGGACCCCGTCCCACCCCCGCACATGCGAGGCTGGGGCACAAAGACCTGCTGTGAATAAACAGGTCCTTTGGCAATGGGGCCCCCAGGGTAGGGGGCAGCTGGCCCAGGAACTGGGATAGGGCCAGTCCTGGCCAGCTGCCCCTCAACACTTTTATCTCTTGCTTGCGTCAGGGGCCCGGGAAATGTATACGGAGGAGCACTGCTCATCCTGGGAGAAGGGCACTCCTCCTCCTGGACCTGCCCAGCTCAGTGATAGCTGTGTCTCTGGGTGCTTCTGCAGCCCTGAGGCTGGACTTTGCTAGACGCCAGGCTTGAAGTCTCTAAGACAGTGTGTCATAACTGTCCTCTATTTAGCTGAAAACCGAGATTCAGATTCTTACCCCTGGGAAGTTCCCAGGAAGCCCCACCTGGACCTCTGGGGGCTTCTATACAGAGGGTTCAGATGGGTGCTGACCATGGACCTGGGCATTTTGGCCATGAGAGAGGTCAGTGGTGGCTGATAGGCATTACTAAAGAGTGGCTGGGGGCTGGAGAGATGACTCAGAGGTTAAGATCACTGACTACTCTTCCGAAGGTCCTGAGTTCAAATCCCAGCAACCACATGGTGGCTCACAACCACCTGTAATGAGATCTGATGCCCTCCTCTGGCGTGTCTGAAGACAGCTACAGTGTGCTTAGATATAATAATAAATAAATCTTTAAATAAAAAAAAAGTGACTAGAAGACTGAGGAGGGAGAGACTGCTGCAGGTCTGGACCCCATGAGGCCTAGGCTAATCCATAGAGGCCTGTAGATTTTTGTCCCGGTGGAGAGTTGTTTCACAGAGAAGGGGGAATGGTACCCCAAGAATTCAGACATGCTGACATTCACACACACACACATACACACACACACACACACACACACACACACGCAGAGAGAGAGAGGAAGAGAGAGAGAGAGATTATTTCTGGTTGTTTTGTTTTTCTTCTATGTAGCCCTTGCTGTCCTGGAACTCACTATGTAGACCAGGCTGGCCTCGAACTCATGGAGATCTGCCTACCTCTGCCTCCCAAGAGCTGGCATTAAAAGCATACGCCACCACGCTTGTCCTCAGACACATTTCTGAGTCCTTCGGGTTGGAGGAGGTATTCTCGGGGATACTAGTTGGTAAGAGCCCTACTTACAAATTTTCCTGGACCTAAAAAAGAGCACTCAGAACCAGCCTTCTCCATCTGAGCCCAAAGGGCCCCAACAGAGGCCCCATCCCCTTATGTTTCCATCTGGCACATCATGAAAGCTGCTTCCCTCACGTCTGCAGCTGCAGCTGCAGCTACAGTGTCGTCCCCAACCTTGGGCTATGGCCTCGGCCTCACATTTACAAGAGGAATAGAAGAAATAAGACCAGGAAGAGGGAGAGCCAGGCAGGTAGGAGCACAGGGGGCTGAGATTGTGAATGACAGAGACTGAGAGAGGATGAGACCGACGGGCGAGGGAACTGTGTGCTTCGCCTTTCTGTACCTTCTCCCCTCTTCCAGATTATAAAACCAACACTTGGTAATAACAAGGCAATGTACAAACCCAGAGGGGCTTTGCGAAAAGAGAGGTGGAGTACAGCCCAGTGTGAGGACAGCTGTCCCTCTAAAAGTGTTTGAGGCACTGTCCACTTTCTGGCCCTTCAGCTGAACCTGGGGAGGATAGGGATTAGCTAGGCAGTGAACCCAGTGTGTTCCCCTTGGCCCAGAGGGAGTTATGAATGTTGCTCAGCTAACTGACCTGTGTTTCAGAGGCCTTCCTCAGGCTGCTGGGCTGATTTCACTGGGGAACCAGGAGGTTAAAAGTGAAAAAGATTTTAATTTGAGCCTGGCCTTCCTGGCCATGACTGACAAAAGGTCTTGTGACCTCTGGTGTCTCAGCCCCTTTCAAAAACTGACTATCCAACGGATATACCCATGGCTACCCCTTCGCAAAGTTCCTCTGTGGCACTGCAGTTCCTTGAGCAAACCTTAAACCTGTGAACAGGATGCCAGGATCCCCTAGAGGAATCCTACTGCACGTTGAGCCCAACTCCTACTTGCCCATGGGCCCCAGCCTGAGATCCACAGTGGCAGGGAGAAAGGGTCTGAAGACACAAGGGGACACTCCAGACAAGGACCCTCTTCCCGTCCTAATGATGAGCCCTCCGTCTGCACCCAGACATCAGCCCGGGAAGCCCTCAGTGTTCCCATCAGCTGATGTTGTTCTCGTGGCCACTGCGCATCCCCCAGCGGTAGCTCCTGTGCTAGCAGTCATGAGGTCGCCTCCCTCGGCTTAGGAGACAGAAAGTATCCTTGTGGATCAGGAGGACGTGCTTGGCACGGAACTCTGACGATAAGCAGTGGCCTTCAGGCCAGCTCAGTCACTCCTTCCATTCTGTGCCCTTCAGAGCTTGGGTGGGGGGGGTGCAGGGGGAGGTAGAGGGGAGCTGCAGCTGTCCTCGAGTAGAAACAGGCTTCAGTCTCCAAGGCTTGTTGGGCTTCCTGCTTAAGGTTCCCAAGGAAAGAATCTGTCACTGTACCTCCGTAGAGACCTCCATCAGTGTTCTGGCCACACTGTAAGGTTGAGCTCCTCCTCCAGAATGTTCTGCACTCCAATGTGCCTTGCACATGAGCATGTCTGGCAAACCAACATGATCCCTAACCCACTAGGTCCTATGGTTCAAAAGCCCTGTACCCCAGCATACTGCAGAGACCAACATTCTCCAAATTCAAGTATGCTTCATGGCCCAACATACCACCTCTCCCAAAAAACAAATAGCCCATGTGTCACATATACCACAGCCCAATATTCCCACACCTCAGTAGGCCCCACAGACCAACAGGTAGCACAACCGGACATGTCCCACACCAAATATGTCTCACACTGTAGCATGTCCTATGGCCCAACACTCCCGAACCCACAGGAAACACCACCTCAACATGCCCTGCACCCCAACATGCCTCTCTTCTCTCCTTGGGGACTAACATCCTGGGAGTGACAGCAGTGGACCCCTAGAACAACTGCAGCTCACCATAACAGGGCTACTCAGACATCTCTTGTGGCCTGCATGTCCTTACCCACCAGTGAATGACAGCACCCTGGGAGTTTCATAAACTTGCTGCACCCAGTAGCCTGGCAATTTTACCCAAGAGCTCTTGAGGTCACTGATCTCCAAAGACCCGGGCACAGATGACCCCAAGCTGGATGCCACTCCCCAGACCACAAGATGGTTGGCAAGCATGAACAGGAAGAATAGTAGATTGAAGAAGGAACACGCATCATGTGGGATATATAGGCTGCCCGGGGAGCTGTGTCTCAGGAGGTGTTGCTCACAGCTGAAAGCATTTGTCAAACGTCTGGACAGTGAACTTGAAAGATTTGTTTACTTGGGAATTCCAGGGGATTGAACCTAGGGGCGGCACACATGTGTGGCAGATCTCCTACCACTGTGCCCTGGCCCTAGAAGGTTTGTGAATCACACCATCTACAAACAGTAAAATAAGTAGAATACAATGAAAGTAGGGGTGATGCAGTCATTCTGAGACAGTTAACAGCTAATCCTGTGAGGTCTTTCCAAATCAACAGGAGACAGATCAGGGAGAAGGCTCAGTGGGTAAAAGCATCTGCTATGAAACTGAGAGGGCCCCAGTTCAAATCCTCAGTACCTATCAGAAAAAAAGCCAGGCATGGGTACGTGCTCCTGTAACCGAGCATTGGCAGAGACGAGCAGATCCTGAGAATTCTCTGGCCGGCCAGCCAGCCTAGCAGAAACCTATCTAATCTCAGATTCCATGAGAGATCATCTGAAGGGAACAAGGTGGAGTGATAGAGGAAGATGCCCAATATCTTCTGTCCTGCTTATGTGTGCCTACAGGTGTATATGTGTGTATGCACACCCAAGCATAGGGCACACTTTGGGAGCCGGGGTCAGACTGAATCTCAGAAAACATGGACAAGTTTTCTTCTTTTTAAATTTTATAAATTGACCCATTTACTGCAGGCTAGGAATGTGTCAAATGGTAGCTAGTGCTTCTCCTGGTCTTTCGAGTCCTTCATTCTTCTGACCACACACTTGACTGTGACAGCACAAGTGGCGTTGTAGATCCAGGCCCCACCATGTAGTGTTTCCATTCAGGAACCACAATGCCAGGTGTCAATGGCCCATCTCTTCATCTTGCTTTTGCCACAGAAGAAGCAAGAGTGCTTGGTGTGCTGGCTGCTTTCAATACACCATTTTTGGGAGGAAGATACCATAATTGGTCCCACTTTAGAAACAAAACAAAACAAAACAAAACCACGGGCTGGAGAGATGGCTCAGCAGTTAAGAGCACCTATTGCTCTTCCGAAGGTCTTGAGTTCAAATCCCAGCAACCACATGGTGGTTCACAACCATCTGTAATAAGATCAGACACCTTCTTCTGGAGTGTCTGAAGACAGTTACAGTGTACTCACATATAATAAAATAAATCTTTAAAAACAAAAACAAACAAAAAAAAACCCACTATTTTCTTTGATTGAATGCGTCTCCTGCATGTGTGACTCTCCTGGTGCCCATGGAGGTCAGAAGAGGGTATTGGATCTCCTAGAACTGGAGTTATAAATGGTTGTGAACCAACATATGGGTGCTAGGAAACAAGCTGGGTCCTCTGCACGAGCAGCAAGTGCTCATGACTGAGCCCTCTTAGCCCAGCCGTTGCTGCATTTACTGATAATCTCAACCTTCTTGGTGCCTACACCTGAACCTGGAAAGCAAGATGGAAAGTTTCTTTTTTGGGGGGGTGGGGATGGGGAGTGGTTTCGAGACAGGGTTTTTCTGTGTAGCCCTGGCTGTCCTGGAACTCACTCTGTAGACCAGACTGGCCTCGAACTCAGAAATCCACCTGCCTCTGCCTCCCAAGTGCTGGGATCAAAGGCGTGCGCCACCACCGCCCGGCTGGAAAATTTCTTGACATAAATACTTCCCATTATTAGGATACTAAACCCAAATATTAAGCACTCAAGTGAAATTTGAATTCTACTGGGTGTTCTGATTTTTTGTTTGTTTGTTTGTTTGTTTGTTTGTTGTTTTATGTTTTTTTGGAGACAGGGTTTCTCTGTATAGCCTTGGCTGTCCTGGAACTCACTCTGTAGACCAGGTTGGTCTTGAAATCCGCCTGTCTCTGCCTCCCGAGTGCTGAGATTAAAGGCATACACCACCACTGCCCAGTGTGTTCTGAATTTTTACCAGCTAAATTTAGTGGGCTCAATACAGTTTACAGAGAGAATGTGGACTTAAGGTCAGGAGCCAGATACAGATCTTCATTCTCAGCTGGGAAAGGCAGGGGCATTATGGGAAGCCCCCAGGGTTTCGGAGGATTTCTGGCCAGAGAAACCCAGGCTGCTCCTGACCCTGGAGGTTGGAGTGGGGTTGGGGGTGGGGGTGGGGGTGGGGGTGGGTATAGCACAGATGGCCCTGGGCTTTGGGTGGAGCTGGCCCTAGCCCCAGGGCTTCATTTCAAGGCTGAGCTTTCCCCTCCCTCCAGAGAAATAATCTCAGCTTCTTGATGTTTCTTTCTCTCCTCTGCCCACACCAACAAATCAGGAACACTTGCAGGCCTCGGCATGGGAACTCCCGCTGGCCCTCCAAGGCCACTAAACAAACATTTCTTCAAGTTTAACCCTAGAAGACCTGCGATTGCCTTGTCCAGAGTGCTCACCTGACTGCCCACCCCAGGGGACCCTGCTACACCTGAGATGAGTGTCAAGGACACAAATCCACAAGAACATATAGCATACCTGTACCCCAGAACACACACACACACACACACACACACACACACACAAACTCCTCACATATGCACACATCACACATATACACTGATACATACACACCAGCCTGTATGTTTAGTTGACTTCTTTTCTGCTCACATAGATCTGGACACCAAATTCAAAAGCATACCCAGGATGCTAGCTCAGCGTGGTCACTTCTAGCAATTCCTAGAAGCTGGAAGTCTCTTGGAAATGAGCTAAGCTTTCCCAGGGTCAGGAAGAGTCACTACCTTAGGCCCCACCAAACCCTGCCCTTGTCTCCTTGACAAGGTGGACAAGAAGAAAATCTAGGCAGGCGTGCTCTTCTTTGGGTTCTTGGCTCAGGCCTGGCTTCCTCAGCATTGCCTGGGCCTGTAGACCGTAATCTTGGCCCTTTCCTCATTTGCTGAAAGGAAATTTAAGAACCCATGTCTCCCGGCTCCAGCTTCCAGAACATCTCAGGAGACCTTGGGCAAGGGAGAAGTCACCTGGCTTGACCTGGCCTGACCTGGCTGGGCTGAGGTGTCATTTCTCCAGGAGTTCCCAGGCCATGCTGTTAATGGGACTCCTACCCTGGCCCTTGGCGTGGCTGGAAAGGTTGAATACCTCCTGAATCTGGAACAATCTAGAAACGATTCCTCTGTTGTTGGACTTAGGGATGCTGTCCTTGAACAATGAAGGGCAACCATAGACCTCAGTAGACAAGGTCTCTCTCTGCAGGTCGGGTCCAGGTTGACCCCAGCCCCAGGATCACATACTGTTCAGTGGGTCAGAGGGACCAGCCGGCATGTAGGGTTGTCTGGTGGGAGACCTGGCATGCTTGTGAGTGAATGGGGACTCAGGCTTAGATTTGGGGGTATGGGAAGTAACAAGAAAACCAGACTTTTGTAGCTTCAGGCTGGGTGGGAGTGGAGGGTGGAGGACATTCCAAGCCCTCACTGCCCCTCGGCCCTCCACAGCTAAGTCTAGGAGGCACGGTGGAACAGTATAGGAAGGACCAGCCCATGATGTAGTACTGAGGCTGAGGTGTGGGGTGGCTGGGGCAAGTACCCAAGGTTAGGAGGACCATCAGTACACCGGGGCAATGGAAGGAAAGAGCTATAGGGTTTAAAACAGAGTTGGCGAGGGTGGGGTTGGGGAATGGGGGTCTGGCTGTCCCTCATGGCAGGCACAGATGGGACACGATGCCATCTGGCCTGTGGCTCATTCTCATACGCTGCTCTGTGATCTCAGGTTGGACAAAGGTGGCTCATTGCTGCCACCAGACTGTACTCAGAGGCTGGTGTCTTAGGTGGTATCTATAGAATAAGGTGCTACTGTGGAGACCGGTGCCCATAGACTACTCTGCTGTCTTTACAGCACCTACCCTCCTTCCATTTAACCAGTACAAGGGACAAAGTGAAGTTGCTTAGTAGGAGTGGTCAACAAATACCCCCTGAAACAAGTCAAGCACCTTGCCGTGGCACGGTCACCCCAGCCTCCACCTTCCATTTACTCGTCCCGCTTTTTCTGGTTGGGTAAGATGACACTGAGGTGTTCGCCCTCACTTGGTCACACCCATGGCTCCTTCAGGGCTCTTTTATCTCTTATAACTCCGTTTGTCCTTTTTAGTTTGTGAAAATGTATTTCAGAAACTCACATGAACAAGCAACCCTGGGGCGGGGGTCCTCTCTCCCAGGTCTATAAGGAGCCTCTATTTCCAGTTTTCCTAACTATAAAACAGTGCATTATCATAGAGTCTGAATTGTACAAAAAGTGGAAATTATTTTCTTTTTT
>JADRCD010200282.1:0-25285 GCA_019843815.1 Montemys delectorum | reverse complement strand
GAATGAACCACACCCAAATCAAGCCAAGTACCTTCAGATTAGAGGAGAAAAGGATTCCAGAAAGAGCAAAGAGCCTGAGCAGCTGTGGGCTGAGTAAATAGCAAGGTGGATCCAAGAGTGACAGGCAACTTGAGAGTTAAAAAGTCCTAATTTGAAAGAGATAGGAGAGAAGTCAGAGAAGACAATGGTTTGAGTTTATATTTCGTGTCAGGAGTTTACACTCACATGTTAAGGATGTGCAGAATCTGTCGTGGGTCTTTAAGGAGAGAAACAATGTGGTTGAGTTGGTGATTTCAGTGGCTGCTGTATCTGGCTGTGTTGTAGATGCCCGCAAAGGAGCCAACCCTGAAAGCAGGGAAGAATGAAGGAATGAAGGGCCCTCTACAGTTCAGACAGCTCCTGCTAAGAAGATGTGTCCTTAGTAGCCTCACTCATCAACAAATGTCCATTGTTCATCACACTGCATTTCCTTTGCGATAGAAAAGAGCAGACGTGCTCATACAAAGAGCATTTCTTTTTCTTTCCTTTTTTCCAGAGCTTCGTTTGAAATTTCCGTCTCCAGTCTCATAGTTGTTTTTTTTTTTTTAACTTTTGACCGTTTTTGGCGCTGCTAAACATCCATGACATGACCAGCTTTGAAGTGCGGCAGCGTTCCATGACTTAGTTAACGGCTTTCTCCCACATATCCACTGAGCTTCTCTAGAGAAGTAGCAATTACAGGATTAGCCACTACTTCAAACAGGAATTCTTTGAACACTACTTCAGCTTTGCTTTGTTTAGTTAATGATTATGTTTTAGGGGACTTTGCTTGCTTTCGGAGTAATGGGCTCTGAGATTCCACTGTTTTGTTCCCCATCAAATTTTAATAAGAAGCTTCTCTCCTGCCATCCTGGAATCCTGACCAACACCCATCTACTTTCTGAAGACCATAGACATTTTCTGTGAGAGTGAGAGAAAAATGTAGGCTTTTTTTTTTTCAAAAAAAGAGGAGAAAGAGGAAGAGGAAGAGGAAGTACCTGGCCCTCAGTAAGCCAGGCAGACCTGAGGTCTCTGCGCACAGAGCCGATGCACTATCATTCCTCAGAAAGACTTCTATCATGCAAGACTTTCCATGATCTACTCAAGGGAGAAACCGTAGGAGCCAGTATGTTACAGTATGTTAATCAGACATTCCTACCAATTTTCCTCAGGGTGCCAGAGACTCTGTCATATCTAGGCAAGGTGTCTCACTATCCCCCACCCCTTACCTGCCTCCTTCTGAGAATCAGAGAATCTAGGTGTAGGCTTATACTGTGAAACTTCTCCCATCGTATACATTTCTGCCATTTAGCCCTGATTTCCTCTCTTTCAGAGGCTCCACTCTGCTGCCACTCTCTGGTGCTAGGGCTCTGAAATCTCCTCACACCACACACTGTGTTCTATCTATCTGTCTGTCTGTCTGCCCATGATATTAATAATTTTTCTAATAAATGTCATACTCTGCAGAAGTTTATCTCAGCTTCCATCCTGACCCTTCTAGTCCCATCCCAAACCTTAAAACTTATAGAATCAGAGACATTTCAAAACTAGTGGGGGGCCAGCTAGATGGCTCTGCACTGAGCCTAAAAACCAAAGTTCAAGCCCTGAAAGGCACATGGCAAAAGGAGGGAACTGATTCCTTCAAGCTGTCCTCTAATCTCTACACATATACCATCCTAGGCACACACACACACACACACACACACACACACACAAATCACACACAAATGATGATGAAAATTATTTTTTAAAATTAATTAGTTGAAAAAATAGTAATCATACCAGCAAGATAATTCAGTGGGTAAAATGCTTGCTGAACAAGCCTGAAGACCTGAATTTAATACCCAAGATACCCAAGAAACCATATTTTACAAGGAGAGACCATACTCCTACAAGTTGAGCTCTTATGGTATGATACACATACCTGCCCTCACACAAATCACACACACCCACAAACACACACCAATAATAAAAAATTATAATAACAAATAAGTAAATTATTCAGAAATCCTTATTTCTGTTTTTTGTTTGTTTGTTTATTTGTTTTTCCAATGGTGTTGCAGGATATTTGATCACACTGTGAACCCCCAGATTGGATTGTCTACTGGGAAAAAAACCTATTTCTAGTTGTGGCGTGGTTCAGCCTTTAACACACACCGTTAATCCCTCTGGCTGGAATACAGACATGCCCTTAGTACACACTTTTAATCCCAAACAATGAAGGTAATGTTGGTTTCTAGAAGGAAGCGCCCATGTTAAGTGATGTCTAACTGTGTGGCAGACAAAGTGATGCATCAGAATTGACCCAAGAACCAGAATCTACTGACAGAGTGGATATGCCCACCTTCACAAGAACATAGAGAAACAGGAATGTACTTGAGGGAGCAATGCAGAAAGATAGAGGCAATTTCGTCCAGGTTTCATAGAGACAGGATAAAGAGAGAACAAGCTAGACATGGGTGAAGACAGAATGAGCCAGAGAATAAGAAGCAGCCAGGAGACTGGAACATATTGCCAAAGTTAGTATGAGGCCAAGCAGAGCAATTCAGGAGAGACTTAGAGGAGCCAGATTGAATCGATTATCTTAGAGAGGAGGTTGAACCAGAACAGCTGTGTTAAACCAGCCAGCCAGAGTTTAGAAAGAACTAGGAAGGGGTGAACTTATTCAGCAGTAAGTCTTGGAGGCTGAAAACTTACTAAGCCTACATAAGATTATATGAAGGCTAAAAGCTTCCAGGACAGGGACTGTGTTAGCAAAAGGGGGCAGTAAGCCTTGAAGATAACAATTATTACAGGGAGAATAAAAGATACTTACATGCTGGGAACATGTTAATTACTGAGTATACTTGTATCATTGAATCCGGGAGGTTAACCTTGATGTATCCTATGCTTTCTATACCACTCAATCACATCTTAACTTCCATCACCACAGAGCCCTCCCTTTGCCATCCCTCAGCCTGCAGTATCTAAGCAGTGACAAACCTGATATTTGTCTACACAGCTTTGCAGTTCCAATACTTTGTAATGTTATATAAATGGAATCCTGCAGAATATGACCTTTTGAAGTTGCTTTGGCCATTCAGCTCAGTGCCATTGAGATATATCCAGGGGTGTCTGTTGTATCAATAGGTCATGCTTAGTTTTCTTTTCTGTTAAATGAGCTTAATTTTCTAGAGTAGTTTTGTGTTTAAAGTTAAACTGAGTATAACACACAGATTCCTGCCTCCCCACATAAACAGCCACCCTCACTATCAACTCCTTGTGACTGAATGGAACAATTGTTACCAAGTCAAGCTTGACTTGACACAAAAGCCCATATTTTACCTCAGTGCTGTACATTTATATGGGTTGAAATAAATATCAAGAAATATATACCTGTAATTATCATGTCCTATATAATATAGTTTAAAGAAATTCTGCCTATGGCAGATTGGCCCATTTTATTTGGGAAAGTATATTTAAGATACCCCAACCTTTGTTCATGTTTTGATAGCTAATTTCACTTCAGCAATGATTACTGTCTCATTATGTGGAGAGATCTCAGTTTATTATCTACTCACACACTGATCAACATTTGGTTTCTTTCGAGTTCCTATAATTATAAATAAAACTTCTATAAACTTTCTTGTGCAAGTTTCTGAACAAACATAAATTTCAGTTCACTTGTGTGGATTCCCAGGAACACGATTGCCTGATTGTATGGTAAGAGCTTGTTAAAGTTTGTAAGGAAGTCAACCTGTCTTCCAGAGTGATGGAACCATTTCACAATTCTACCAGCAACAAATGAATGTTTCTGTTGCATCATGTCTTCATTAACATTTAATATCATGGTATTTTAGGTTTTCTAATAATGGCATCTTATGGTTATTTTAATTTGAATTTACATAACAACTGTAATGTTGAACAAGTTATAATCTTTGTCCTTTGTGCTTTATCCTTTGATGAGATGCCTTTCCAGATCTTCTACCCACTTACTAATCAAGTAATTTTTATTGAGTTACTATACAAGAGTTCTTCATAAACATCTTAGTCACTTTTCAGGTCATAGCAACAAAACACCTGACAGAAACAGCTCACACTTCCCTTTTTTTAGATCATGATTTCAAAGAGCTGCTATCATTCCACAGAGTGCAAAGCATAATAGCTGGAAAAGCCCATGTTCCATATCTTATTTTTACATGAACTGTAATAAATATGAACTAGAAACAAGATTATTCTTCAAGGTCCTAATAATCAATTTCTACAAGTCATATTCCATCTCCTAATATTTTCACAACTTCCTGAACATTTCAAATCAAACCACAGTAATATATTTCAGAGGGTGTGTTAAGAGCAAGTACTTTCTTACTCTGTAGCTTATATTTTGTATTTAATTTTAATTTCCTTATCTTTTGTGTTTAATTTATCAAAGAATGTAGGTCATGGTTTAGTTTCACAAATTTATGTACAGACACTCAATTACTCTAGCCTTTTGTCTTGAATTTGTTAACTTGACTTTATATTCTCTTTATTTCTTTGTTGAAGTCCAGTTCACTATATTTCTATGTGTCTATAATCTCTGTTGAAGTTGAACTGAAAGAATCATTATCTTAAAATATTTGCATATATGTTTCTGAAGGATATCATTTTGTGGTTGTGTTCTTGTCATATTTTTATTCTTTATTTTCTTGCCTTTTAGATATACTGAGCCTCACAGAATAAGTTAGAGTTGGTTCATCTGATTCTGTCTTTTGAGGAATATTGTAGAGAACTGATACATGTTTTCTTCAATATCTTGCAGTAATCTTGAAGTTGAGTATAATCAGTCCCTTGACTCCATTCCTATTTTCAATACTATATTAAGTATTTGAGACATGTCATTTTTATCATGTTCAATGCTGTTATTTAGACATATGATTGACTTTTGTATGTCAAATTTTGCCCTGTATATTATTTTCATTACTTATTAGTATTGAGGAATACAAATTGTGGTTTGTCTGGTTTTGTTAAAATTTACTGGATTTTCTACATAGATAGCTATGTCTTCTTTGAAAAAAAGAAAAGCTTTCTTTCTACTCTTTAATTGGAATACATTGTATTTCTTTTTTATGTCTTATTGCATTGGCTAGACCCTCTTGTTCATGTTTAAATGATGAAAACAAGCAATGGTGATTATATAGGGAAACTCGACCTGCTCATGATTTTAATATAAAAGCTCTGAGGGTCTCTTCGTAAATACTACTTTGTCCGTCATATTTGGCTTTTCTTTTGTTTCACCTTTAATTTTGAAATTTGTATACTTTTGTAACCTGTTAGTGATCTTCTCTAGTCTGTTGATGTGATTGACTATATAAACTGGTCTTTTATTTTGAACTTTGCAAATCTGGAACAAATATTAACTTGTTATGGTATTTTTAAAAATTGAGTTTGAATTGAAAGTATTTTCTTAAAATATTTTGCATATATTTATATAAAAGGTATTGTTCTGTGATTGTGTTATTGCTATTGTTATTTATTTATTTATTTTTGCCTTACAGAAATACTGAATCTTACCAAATAAGTTAGAAGGGGCCCATCTGATTCTGTCTTTTGAGAAATACAGTGGAGAACTGATTTACTTTTTCTTCAATATATGATAGAATTTTCCAGTGAACTCATATAAACCTACTACTCTCTGCTTTGAGAGTGAAATTATTTATTTAATTTCTTTGACAAGTGGAAATTATTCTGGATAATTACTTTTTTCTTATATCATTTTGACAGCCTCGTTTTTTTACAAGTTGAAACATCTCATAAGAGTTATTCTATTTGTGTGCAGGAGATGCCTCTTGCATTGATTATGTCCTTTTAACGTCCTTAGATTCTGTGGCAATTTTCCCATCTTATTTATGGAGTCAGTGATGTGTGGCATTTCTTTCCTCTTCTCTCTCTTTCTCTTTATCATCACTGCTAAGCAAAAACTTGTGTAATCACATTATGTAATGAGGCAGTTCCATAAAACAGTAATTCCAGCCATTACATGTCAGAAGACTCCATAGGGTAATAATTAGGTAGATCTGCAATTAGTATTAAATGTGTAAGCTTTGTTCAATAGGAAAAGCCCGTCAGACTCAACTCTTAAAAGATTTTTGTCCTGTTTAATAATGTTTCAATAAAAGTAATAAACAGAGCTTAAGCAGGGCAATTATGCCATTGTGGCATGTTAGGAACCATAACTAATAAACAACTGATTCTCCTTTCTCATGTCAGGTCGAGATTGTAGACAGGTGGCTATTAAGGTTAGGAAGACATGAAATTTTCACTTGAAATTTTCACAAAGCATGGCTAAGTATGACGTGAGACTGCTTTGAGCCAAGTTTGCCTGCCTGGTAAATACTTAAGAGCCTAGGGAATAAGATTCACATTAAGAACCCATCGAACTGAAAATCATTTGCTTTTTTTTTTTCCATAAAAGATACAGAGAATATGTAATGTTATCTGTTTATCTTTCAGTACTTGAGTCTATGTGAGTATTTTCACACCATCACACCATATTCATAAAAGGCCCTAAAACATACGAGCGCACTTTCAAAAAGGAGGGGGGTCTCGTATAGTGTAGATTGGACACATTCGTGTGAGTCTCTGATTCTTGGATGTTAGTATTCTGGATCTGTATCCCCATGCTCAGCTGGCTGTACCGTTTAATAGAATCATTTCTGTGCTGCTGAGTTTGTCAACAGAAATCTAGACATCCCCAGATGAAGGGCTATCACTTGAAGACCTTTCTTCATCATATTGGCCTCTAGGCATATCTGGGGAGCATTTTCTTGATTGCTAATTGATGAAAGTTGACTCAGCACACTGTGGGCAGAGTCGTCCCTGAGCAGGTGTGTCAGGGTATAGAAGAAAGACATCTGAGCAAGCTGGGGAAGCCAACCAGTAAGCAATAAACCCTTCCGTGGTTTCCCTTTCAAGTCCTACCTTGAGTTGATGCCTTGACTTTCCTGGATGATGAACTGTAACCAGGAAGGCAAATAAACCTCTGCCTCTCCAAGTGGCTTTCCATCAGAGTGATTTAGAACAGCCACAGAAAGAAAACTAGGAGAATGTCCTTACTAATTTACTTGTACGTTAACATTCCATTAACATTTTAGAAAATTATGCTTCCAACGATTAGTCCCTCTATTAGTCCTGTCTTTGATCTGCCATGGACATTTGAATATGAATTGAAGAGCAAGACATTACATTTGAATATGAACTGAAGAGGAGCAAGACATTACATTCCCAAAGATGAGGTTCGGTGGGGGGGGGGGGAATTGCACATATTCACCTCCTTAACTTAGATTTGCACAGGATCTTATCTGAAACTCTGAAGCAAGTGACTGAAAAAGTCCTTAAAGCGAACGATCAATCTACCAGCGAGCAACCGGAGAAAGTAATGGAGAAGATAGTTGAAACAACTCAGCCAAAGGTTTAAGAATAGCCGTGAGGTCCAGTCAGTCTGCAAAATACTTCTTGATGCTGAAAAAGAAATGAGTTGTGGTTGAAGGGAAAGAAAGACAAAAAAATTTACCTACATTTTATGAAATAAATGAAATTAATATAAAGTGTTTTTAAACATGGAGAAAATATAAAATGGCAAAATTATGGAAGAAAAATTTGGAATTTATGTGTCCCAATTCTGATCTAATAGGTTAAAGGGGGAATCTTTCTTTTAAAAGATCTTTTAAATGAGTGACTCTGAGTTTTTTTTTTGTTTTTTGTTTTTTGTTTTTTTGCATGGGCTATGATGTTGTTTCTGACTTCTCTCTCTCTTTCTGTCTTTTAATCATTTGCTTTTCTAACATGAATCTGAATCTGAGATAAAGGGGATCACAAAAACTCAGTAGGACATTTGTTAATCTAACCCCAACATTTTACCCCAAATATGATAGACAATATGAAAAATGTTCCTTTAAACACTTTTAAAATTATTTTTTTCTTACTTCAGACCCAAAGAAAGTGGAAAATGAATCTAGTCTCTCATCATCTCGCCTGGTTCAGAAGGGTGTGTTCAGTCCTCTAAGACTGTCTCTTGTCATCCTGCCTGGTTCAGAAGGGTGTGCTCAGTCCTCTATGACTGTCTCTTGTCATTCCACCTGGTTCAGAAGGGTGTGCACAGTCCTGTATGACTGTCTCTTATCATCCTGCCTGGTTCAGAAGGGTGTGCTCAGTCCTCTATGACTATCTCTTGTCATCCTGCCTGGTTCAGAAGGGTGTGCACAGTCCTGTATGACTGTGTTCAAGAAGTCTGACAACTCAAACATTACAAGAAGCTGTAATAGGAGATGCAAGAAATCTAGACTTAAAGGGGTTTTGCTATTGTTGCTATGTAGAAAAAAGATTAGATTTATTCTGTGATATGACTAATGAAGCAAAAAGCGAGGAGTCAAATGTTGTAGAATTATCTGTATACATTGTTGAACTATTTAATCTCAATTAAGGGCTTCTAACCTACCTTTGATCATTCAGTTCCTAGATAAAAAACACACAACTTGTATTATTCACAATAAGCCTTAATCAGCACTAGAGCTAGGCAGTTATCACTATGCTATTAAAATCTATTTCCTATCAATAATCCTGAGTTATTACTTACTATGTTTCTTTTTTTTCTTTTTCTATTATTTTCCAATTTATTTTTGAGACAGATCATTCACATAGTGAGTAACTTTGTGTACAATTACCATATGTGAAAGTGTCTGAGGAACATAGATATCAGATTGTTCATAACAGGGTTATAAGTATTTGCTTTCTTTTTTTTTTCTTTTTTTCTTTTTTCCTTGGACATTTTCTTTATTTACATTTCAAATGTCATCCCCTTTCCAGGTCTCCCCTCCTGAAACCCCCTATCCCTATCCCACTCTACCCACTGCCTCTATGAGGGTGCTCCCCTATCTACCCACCCTTTCCTGCCTTCCTGCCTTGGCATTCCCCTACACTGGGGCATCGAACACTCTCAGGCCCAAGATCTGCTCCTCCCACCAATATTCAACAAGGTCATCCTCTGCCACACATGCAGCTGGAGCCATGGGTCCATCCATGTGTACTCTTTGGTTGATGGTCCAGTCCCTAGGAGCTCCGGGGGATCTGGCCAGTTGACGTTGTTGCTCCCTCCATGAGGCTGCAAACCCCCTCAGCTCTTTCGGTCCTTTCTCCAACCCCTCCAACGGGGACCCCGTGCTCAGGCCAATGGTTGGCTGGGGCATCCACCTCTGTATTTGTCAGGCTCTGGCAGAGCCTCTCAGGAGACAGCTATATCAGGCTCCTTTCTTTTGGGCCTCTCTTAACTCGAGTCAGACAGCGCTCATGGCAATGCTTTCTTGACTCCTAACCCACGGCATCTTTCTTCTCTCCCAGTTTCCTCTCTTCTTGGTCTCCTTTGACCCCAAGCCAAGGAAACCCTAAACCCCGCCTATGTCTCTTCTGACCAGCTACTGGCTGTCAGCATCTTTATTCACCAACCAGGGATAAGTTATGGGGCAAGGTTACATAGCATCACCTGGGTTACAGTCTCTGGGAGCAATCAGTATTTAGCATAGCAAAAAAACACACCTGAATATGTTATTACTTCATTATAAGGGAGAACTGCCTATCTTTTATATTGTTGGATAGTCAGAAAAAAAATGAATAACCTCTGATAACTAGCATAAAGGTTACACATCTATCTGTTAAGGCTAAAGTGAATGATTGTGTTGTTTCTGCTGAGTTTAAAGCCCCCTGTGTGTAGAACAGTTACATGAAGCAGGCAAATTGAATATTTAAATATCTAAAAGGTGCAACATGCTTTAAAATGTCATTAGTTTTGTTTTTAAACTGATGAAGCTATTAGAAGTATATGTAAAACCTTATTTGAATCTAGAGATTTCATAATTAACTTAAATGTATACTAGCAAGATAAATGGATGGTAAATTTATAGATGATAAATAGGTATATAGAAAGTTAGATGAATAATAATCCATAAATAGGATAGTTTGATAAGTGATAGATACAGATAGATAGATAAATAGATAGATATTGAAAGGTATTTAGTCAAATGTATGCATATGTATAATATTTTATTGAAACAGTCTGGTTAATAAAGTAAATGTTTCAGTTAAAATAAATATTGTAATTTCTAATTTATATTACTTTAAATTCTAGAGTAATCTTTCTTAAGCGTATACAAGAAACAAAACTTACAAATAAATTAATTTCTAAATACAATTTAAAATGTATATTTCCTAAATGGAGATATTCTTGAGAATTTCAAAGGAAGTCAATTTTCTGTTAGCTCTCCCTTCTGTTCCCATGTAGACTTGTCTCGTTTTTAAGTGTTCATATCCTGAGCCCACATTGTTTCCACCTCTGTCTCTAGATAAAGGAGTCTCTGAGAACCTAACCGTCTTAAACTGATGTGACAAAAATACATAGCAGACATCACAGGTGTCCTCTTCTTTGAGTCTTAGTATCCCAACTTCTTAGATCTTTGGTTTCCTCCTTTATCAAAGTTGGATATGAATGAGGAACTAAGTTACCAGTCTATGGATGAGCATCCTGAAAGAAAATAGAACAATGTGATTAGGACCAGATTTAAAGTGAGAAACACGAATTACACAAGGCTACTCAAACATCAAAACATGCTGCATACACAAATAGTTGACCACATGTTACATGAGAAGTGGTAGGGAAAATGAATGGGAAGGGGAGGGGTAATTGAGAGAGCTTTCTGTGGTTGTTCTCCACTAACCCTTCTCAGGCACACAGCCCTGACTCACCTATTAAATGAGTACAAAAAGAGAATGCCTGTAACTAAACTCAATGAACATTATTTCCCTCTAAATCATCTCTACCCCCCTGGGAATGCCTTGTACATGCACACCCTGATTATGTCTACCAGACTGTCACCTGTTAAAGTATTTGTCAGCCTTCTGCATGCCTTTGAGATGTGGCATAATCTTTAGGAAGTGGAGCCTAATGATGCAAAGGCTGATCATTGTGTATGCTGTTGGGTGGGGTGAGGGTGCTTAAAGGAAATATTAGAACTTCAATCAATTACTATCCTTTTAACCTCCTGGCTTCCCTGAGGTAAGTAGCATTTGCTCCCACCACAAAGTTCTCCCTCAGTACAGACTCCAAAGCAGTGAGATTAAAATAACCACTGTGTAAGAACATGAGCCCAAATAAATGTCCCCTCCATTTAAGCTGATTATCTCAGGTATTTCCTCAAATGGATAGGAAATTGAATAATATTCTCTGGAGTTATATGTGATGGAGTTGTATATTATGAAGCTACATATGATGGAGCTCTAAATGGTGGCGCTACGATGGAGCTACCTAAGATGGAACCAGACATGGTGGAGCTATTTATGATAGAGCTATCTGTGATGGAGTCATCTATGACGGAGCTATATGTGATACAATGAGGATAATGATTAAAGCAGTGATGATGATAAAGAAAAAAATTGAGAAGTCTAGGTCTGTCCTTGGGGAATCATGTAGCTTATCAGAACATCTTTTATTTAGACAATACAAAAGATAAGAAGGGCTGGGCCCTTGGCTTGACCAGTAACTTGCTTTGCTGTGTAAGTATGAGTCCCTAAGTTTAGATTTCTAACACCCATATTAAAAAAAACTGAGTGCAGGAATATGTATCTGTAATGTTAGTGTTTAGGATGCAGAAATGGGTTCTCTGGCTGGTTAATTGAGCCAGTCCATAAACGCTAGGTTCAGTGAGAGGCCTACCTCCAAAAAAAAAAAAACCAAAAAACAAAAAAACAAAAAAAAATGAATTTGAAAAAGACTGAGGAAGATACCTTATGTCAGCCTCTGCCTTCCATATACACATATGCATATTTTCAACTATTCTGATTTCTCTGAGGAACTCAGAATTGTGGTAGATTGATTACCAATTTTCTGAGAAACCACCATACTGATTTCCAAAGTGGCTGTACATGTTTGCACTCTTGTACAATGGAGGAGTGTTCCCCCTTGTTCCACATCTTTGCTCCACATGAGCTGTCACTTACATTTTTGATCTTAGCCATTCTGAAGGTATAAGATGGAATCTCAGAGTTATTTTGATTTGCATTTCCCTGATGGCTAAGGATGTTGAACATTTCTTCAAGTGCTTCTTGGTAGTTAGGGACCTCTGTTGAGGTCCTAACTACCCCATAGATCTGTACCCTATATTTTAATTGAATTATTTGGTGATGTCTAGTTTCTTGAGTTCCTTATGTATTTTGGAAAATAGCCTTCTGTCAGACCTGGAATTGGTGAACATCTTTTCCCATTCCGCACGATACTGTTTTGTCCTGTTGACAGTATCTTGCCTAACAGAAGTTTTCAGTTTCATGAGGTCCCATTAATTGTTGACACTGTGGATTTCTTAATCCCTTTAGGCAATAACAAATATTCTTTCCTACCTAATGTATAAACATCCCACAGATACCTGGCACCTGAATCTGTTTTTACACTGTGGACACAGGTGGCATTTTAAACCTTACATATTATTAAGATTCTCTTCCTGGTCCAACTCTTCAAAGGCTTCTCTCTGACATGGTGTTTTGGATTCTCTCCAACTTCTTCTACCCTTTCTCCTTCATGCTCTCCTCAGGCTTTCTTAATTCTCTCTAACCTCTAATTTATGTTTCTAAAATGTGAGCTTTCTACCTTTTCTGGATTTTCCCTTTATGAATTTTCCTATGCAAATGCCCCTGCCTAGCACTTCCCAAGTCCCTGTTCACTGCCTTAGATGGGTCGGCCGTGAGCTTAAGAAGTACTCTGGTACTTTTTGCACAGGCATCCAACAGTCCAGGATTTGCTTTGTGCATTGTGTATCACTCCCTAATAAGATATACCTCCTGTCATTCTGTAGCTTCTCCATGTCTGTTTCTGGGAATAGGAATGTTGAAGAAAAACAAATAACTTGAACTGATATCTATCTCAAAAAGAGAGGGGATGCTAATTTCCTTCCCATCTCACCAGTGCCAACTCTTTGGTCTTTTGTTTCCTTGTCTAGGGAACTTGTGGCCAATTGTGACACATAGAATGCTCTATATCTGGGACCCAGTTCTTGGCTTGGTACCTAATTAACACAGAAAACTGTGGAAAGCAAGAATGAATGAACCAAATAGAAAACTGGATCATGTGCCTGATCAGCATGCACACAGGTAAGTGGGTTACACAACAAACATATTTCATCATTCACATGTACCATACAGTCCCCGGCCTACAGTTAAATAATAGGGACGAGTTAAATGCCAAGAAGAGAAATGCAGCTAGCCTTGTGCTTCTTGGAAACCACACAACCCATTGCCAGCCGAGATGGGATGAGTGGAGCATAGTATCCGCTGAGATTCCTTCTGTCTCCCTTCACACTGACTACTTTCTAGCACACCATGACGTTAAAACAAAACAAAAACCAACACTGGGTTAAGTTCCCCAAAAGAAGGGAAAAGATATTAAATGGATCAATATAGAAACAAGATACCAGAGTAGTTTCTCTAGAGGTTTTACTTTCATTAACTAACTTAGGGAGGAAATGTATTGGGCAAATAATCCATGGGTGTAAAATGATGCTGGTGTTTGCTAGGAACTTAGAGAAGGACTGAATTAGCCTAGAGGCATTTCCAGATTAACCTATCTATACAGCCTTCCTCCAACAGAACTAGAGAATTGTGGGGGGAAAGTCAATCCCCGATCTTGATTTGCAACCTTATGATAGTCAGCCTGGATCCTGGCATCTTATGTTTCTGTGATAAAACAAACTAGATTGGCTTACACATAATAGCTAAAAAGAAACCAGCTTCCCACATTTTAGCACACTGTACTGTTGCTGGCAAAGGATTGCTGCTGGTATGAAATAAAAGGCAAGTACCCTGGCTAGCACAAACCGAGCCTAGCATTTTACTCTGGCTTTATGGCTTGAGATGGAACAGACAGCATCAGCCTTGACAGGTTGTGAGCTCCCCAGGACTTTGGACAGTCTCCTTTTTCTACAACTGGTTACCTTTGTAATCTGGGGTTAAACACAGTCCAGAAAAAGAGAAATATAAGAATGCCACTTAGAATGTAATGGTCCCGCTAGGAAGGAAGGAACACTAACATTGAACAGCATCGGCCACGCAGAACGCTATGATGGTTTGAGAAATAAATCAAATGCACATGGCTGTGACTTGCTTTGAATACCCATACAAGGCTCCCAGGTGAAAGATAAGAACCTACCTTTTTAGTTTTATAGAAATTCACTGGGGGGGGGGGAAAGGGATTCTTAAAGTTGTAGGGGGGGGGAAGAAATAACTATTTAAAACATGTTTAGAATCATCTGTTGCAAGCTTCGGGTGATGCGATTTGTTTGTGCAGTCTTCTGAAAACTTCTAACTGGAGAATGAGGGTGTGGCACACCTCCCCACTTTGGCCTCCTCTGTTTGCTTGCTTCATCATCTTCTCAATGGACAGAGAGAGATGCTTGATGGGTTTGTCTGATACTTTCATCAAGGGAAGTCACAGCCTACTATGAACACTAAACTGTCACACCTCTTCTGAAGGCAATCAATGTTCACCAGATACATATATTTCTGCCACTACCAGTTAAACCAACATTGGTCTTCAAATGCCCTTTAAAACACACAACACGCTCCCGAGTACTGTCACAACTGGATCCTACTCACTTGATGGCACCAGGGAACAGCCACAGTCAAATCAAAGCAATATCAAAATTCCATGGCATAAGAAGTTCTCTGATCAGGATCTGCAATTTGCTCATGATCCTCTGGGTTCCAGCATCGGTTGTTGTCCACATTGCTGGGGGACTCTACTGCAGTTGGACTTTACCCTCACCAACCTCTCCTACCTTTCCAGAGTCACCCTCAACTTTTCTCCAATACCCTTTCAATCTTGTAGCTCTCTTGCTTCCAAAACACATATGGGACTCTTCTACATTACTAGGTTCAGCTCCCAGCTTGTAGATCGCAGCTCTGAATGCTGGTCCTGAAGACAAACTTCCAAGCAGATTTCACATAATGCTGCTGCTCTCCTTGATCACAGATGATTTCTCAGTGACGATGAATCGGCATCAATTACTCTCGTTACAAAGTTGGGAGGTGGGGCTCACTTCAATGATTCACTTATCAATCACAGAGGCTTGCTTAAGCATTGTCATCCACAGTCCCACAGAACCCATTAAATGCTTTTTCACCTCAAAACTCCAAACATTCTCACAACCCTCTCCAAAACCTCAGGGTCAGCTCTGTTACAGCAATACCCCAATAAATGTGGTACCCATTTCTGTCCTCTTTTTATTTCTATTGCTGTAATAAAGACCATGACTAAAAGTTAGTTAAGAGCAAAGGTTTTTTTTTTGTTTTTTTTTTTTAACCTTATGCATAAGTCATAATGAAGAGAAGTCAGTGTAGGAACTCTAAGCAGGAACCTGGAGGCAGGAACTAAGGCAAAGACCATGGAGGAGTGCTGCTCACTGACTTACTCTTTATAGCTTTCCTCAGTCTTCTTGCTTATGTAGTCCAAGCCCACTTGCCAGTAGTGGTATCACCCATAGTGGACTGGGCCCCTGCACATCAGTCATTAATCATGAAAATGCCCTACATATTTGTCCTTGGCCAATATGAAGGGCCATTTTCTCAACTGAGTTTCCTCTTCCTAGATAATTCTAGCTTGTCTCAAGTTGAAAAAACAAAACAAAACAAACAGCAGAAACTTAGCAGGACATATCCTGTCAGGGACAAGCTCTAATATTTGTAGGGTGGGGAGCTGTCGCCACTTTAAATGACAGCTAACTTTCCTTCCAATTGTCTTTCGTTGTTTCAGAAGATGTCATTGGAAAAAAATCTCAAGGCCATCTAGAGCCTTGCAATGGTAATTTTTGGTCAACTTGACCCAAACTAGAGACAGCTAAAGGGATAGACCTTCCCTTTAGGAAATGTTGCCATCAGATTGTAGACATGCATGTGGATCATTTCCTTGATGTGGGATTGATGTGATGTGATTACAGTGGGTGGTGGCCCTAGACAGATGGTCTTGGGCAGCATAAGGATCGCTGAACTTGAGCCAAAAAGTAAGACAATATGCAGTGTTCCTCCATGACTCCTGCCTTTGCTCTTGCCTTCCTCAGTGATGGGCCGTGATCTAGACAAGTAAGCCAAATAAACCCTTTGCTACCCAAGTCATATTCTGTCATAGTGTTCACAGTAACAGAAAGCACACTAGGACAGAATTACCACTAAGAAGCCATCTGTGGGCTGCACTTTCTGATACTGCCCTGCGATATGATCCTCAGCTACCACTATTAGCATCTGTGTTTGTGCCCGACAGAAATATTTCTTTCTGGTTATTATTGTCTTTTGCTTTTGATTGTATGGTGCTTCTCCTCACTGCACCTCCATCCCATGGGGCCACATCACAAACAATGCCTCTTCTATCTCAGAGTTTCCCTGTCTGACCATGTAGTGTTTCTCTTAGACCATCCTCTATGATGATTTTGCTTCCCCTATGGAAAATCAGAGCTTTCCTGGAAGATGCTTTAGTACCTTATACCATCAAGGCCATTCCGGATGTGTCCCAGAGGGCAGAATCCGGAATGTGCTGTTACACTCTGATGGTCCTTGCCCTGGAAACAGAAGCTGAAGAACTCTTTATTAGGGATTTGCGACATCAAATTCGACTTGGAGAAGGCATACAGAATACTTGTTGCTATTACAGAAGAAAACATGAAACACAATAGTTTAGGTACACAAGAGAAAGCATGGTCCCTCTTTCAATACAGCCAGGATTCATTTGTCTGTAAGGAACACTAGCTATCCTCAATCTGAGGACACTCAGCCATGTCTTTCTGTGCACTTGTCTCCTTCCAGATTTTCACAGCATCTCGATAAAAATCAAGAGCCTTTAGATGCCTTTTACTCCCAGTTAATTAGAGACAGGTAAATATGCAAGCTGCAAACAAAGGTTGTCACTCATAGGTAAGGCAAGAGGTTCATTTTAATCAACTCTCAAAGATAAATGCTGTACAGCACTAGATTCAAGTCCATATTGAAACTTGGTACATGTGTACTCATACATATTGAATGGAGTTTACATGTAAGTGCACACACACAAAACAGAAACTTGGTTCCCAGGAGAGAAGTCATGCATCTTTTGGAAATAAACACATTTTGAATAGCCAGTGGTCATTTGCCCTAAGCAAAGATAGTTTCTTATATCTGGGCATGCTTTTATTTTGTGCTAAAATGTAGTTTTTATTTTTTAAATACAAAATATCATTAAAATTTCCAGAAATTGGTATATTTAACATTATTTCTTCCATGGACTTGAGGCCTTTTCACCCCAATAATCTGTGTTGATTTACTGTGTGCAACATATCTTATGAAGGAGGCAGGGAGACAATAAAGACAAGCAATGTCCAATCAAAGGACAGTTGCCTAAAGGGACCTCACATGAGTGTGTAAATTGACTGCTTAAAAGAGCACAGTCAAACTGAAGTCTGACAACAAGGTCTCCTAGAAAGTCATGGGAGTGACTCAAGCTTTCCACATTTTGTGGATCCACATAAAAAGAGAAAAGACATTGTTCTCTGCCCTCCTTCCCTGGAGCTATGTAGAAAATGTCCATAAAGTGTAAAAGTGATTGCTGTTATGGTCTGTCTTAAATCCCTTGAATTAACTTGATCTGTGCTCTGTTAATTCATTGTCAGTTTGGGGACAAATGCACACACACACACACACACACACACACACACACTCACACTCCTCCCTTCTGAAAATGATATGCTTGCCCTTGACATGAAAAAGGTTAGCACACCTGAGAGTTATTTCTCAGTCATTCGCGCTCTTTATTTTTTTTTTTTGTCTTTTTTTTTTAAACATGATTTCATCACACAGACACAAGCATACATGCATCCCTGCATGGAGCACTCTAACTAAATTATCTTGTTGGCTAATGTCAGGGAAAACCCTTTTGTAGCTTCTTTCTACCACTCAATAAATTAATAACGTCTGTGCACCAAACACAAATTCCATGCTTTATTAGTATGTTCTGTGGTGACTTCCAAACCACAGGGGTTTACATGTGCTGCACGCATGCACTCTGGGGCTTTTTAATAGTGGGTTGACAAGAGATTAAAGGCAGAAATATGGCATTTTATTAAAGCAAACATATCAGTATGCCTACCATGATAAAATGATCTAGTTTTCTTCAGACACAAAAGTTTCCGTTGAGTGATACCTCTGAAATTCCTTGAGGGCACCCTATTATTCACTCCTCTCAACAGAGAGCAGCTGCAAAATGGTCTCCAATTTTCCAAGAGTATTGCCTGGTCATTCTTTACTGTCAAAATGAAGAAGAGCATAAAAGTTAAGTCAATAAAGTAATATGAAATGCTTAATATAAAAATTCAGGAATGAATGATTAACCATTAAAAAGTTACAGTAGCTATTTCATCCAGGAAAAAAAAAAATTAACATTTCCCCTGAAACCTGTTAACACTCCTTGTAAACAATGTTCTTTTTTGAAATATATGACCTTTCCTAATGCTCTCCACACACAGGACATTTTTCTTGTATCCACTTTTACCTCTCCTGATATGAAACTGAGTTCCTCAGGAGAGCGCTCTGAGCCTCTTGCCCAGGCATAGGTTGCCTTGTATACATCTCACATGGCTGCCTGCCCAAGTTGGACAGTGCCGTGACCTACTGTTGCTGACCTGACTCCAAAAATCGCAGGAATTTCCTGTGGACAAACAGGTTGATAAAAGGTGCTTCCTACTTGGTAGCCCAAAACATCAGCTAAACTGGACAAAGCGATAATTATGAAAAACAGCGTAAATACCTCTCTTTTTAGAGAAACATGAGCAGGAAAAAAGCAGAAGTAAAATAAATTCCTTTTTCATTGTATTTAAAATATTTGCATTAGGTCTTTGAGAGTTTCATATAATGTATTTTGAACATATTCACTCCCCTATATCTATACCCTACCTCCATATCCATATATCCTCTATCTATCTATCTATCTATCTATCTATCTATCTATCTATCTACCTACCTACCTACCTACCTATCTATCCTAAAAGCCTAGTAAGTCTAATTTGTGTTACACATTTATTCCCATGTATGGACCCTCTTCTGAACCACAGTTGACTTACCAGGAGTCACACTCTGAAAGAGTATGAGTAAAGACTCTCCTTCTCCCCGAAGCTACTAGATGCCAATAACTCACCAGCTAGGCGTGGAACTTCATGCATGCCTTCCACCTTCCATGCCAGGATTACTTTCTGCTTGAATAAGTCTTATATCTGCTGTCACAATTTTTGTGAGTTCATGTATGCAACTGCCCTGCTGTGTCCAGAAAACAGTTTCACTGTCCTCATCCACTACCTCTGACTCTTACAATAGTTTAATTTTATATTCTTCCATGAAGGGTTATGAAAAGAGGTATAATACAGATGCCTTTCTTTTGGCTGAGCTTGGATCTCTGTGTTGGTTGACATATATTGCAAAATAAAGTTTCTCTGATGAGGGTTGAGCTATGCATTGTTTTATAGATACAAGATCCATCATTAGAAATCTTTTAAATTATAGGTTAATTATAGATAGATAAGGGACATATGGATATGGAAGAAGAATATAGATGTGGGAGTGAAATATGTTCAAAATACATTATATAAACTCTCAAAGACTTAATGTAAATTATGAGCAAAATAATCATATTAGGTTCTTCCCTTGGGCATATGACCTATCTAGCTACAGGTCCTTGGCTCCCATCATGCTCTCAAGTATGGGTTTCATTTCATGAAGTAAGCTTTAGATCTAATAATGAAGTGGTTGATTGCTCTCGTAATATTCACACCACTCCTTCACTAGTGCTTCTAACTTGCCAGGTTAGTCATTATTATAACTTACAACATTCACAGCTAGGTAAAAGTGATGATTCTCCTTCTCCAGGAATAGGCATTGCACCTTTCAGCTATGAGATCTAACCAGTAAGGATGAAGTTGCTGGATCAGCACCAGCTTGATTTATCCACATTTGAAGAGTCAAATAAGTGCTTGTCTTCAGTCATAGAGTCTTTTCATGAAATTCTGGGGGCCAAATGAGAGCAATAACATCAGCTTCTTACATTGTGGTAGCAGAGATTTGGGTGTGATTATGAGGTCCCACAGCTCAACAACTGAAAAAGGGGCTACACATTCCTGGTACTGGGATTTTTACTTGCTGGCACTGTGGTGTCTAGTTAAGGTATGGAGAACCCCATCAGATATTGTGGTATAACTCCAATTAAATTGAAACTATATAGACTTTTTGATCGATATTAAGTGAGAAAGAAAATTAAATTCTCCAGGACATAAGTTAAAGCTAATCACTTATAACTTGATGTTATAACATCAAGAAAGGAACATCCTGAGTACAATATTTATAGAAATGGTTTGATAGGAAACTTGTAAAACTGGTGTGGCCAGTGTCTTCAAGATTACCAAATATTGGTCACGCATTGGCGTTAGAGCCATTGGAGAAGCCCAACTACATCTTCTTCACAAATGGCAGGCTGTTTATCACGAAGGGTGAGTAGCTATGAACTTGACTCTAGGAATAAACTTCACTTCGCAAGGCTCTTAGATAGTCTTATAAATCTTTCCTTTGCTAGAAGATATTTGTCTAAACAGATATTAGGACTGGCTGTTTACGCCGGGCAGTGGTGGCACACGCCTTTAATCCCAGCACTTAGGAGGCAGAGGCAGGCAGATGTCTGAGTTCGAGGCCAGCCTGGTCTACAGACTAAGTTCCAGGACAGCCAGGGCTACACAGAGAAACCCTGTCTCGAAAAACCCTTCATGGAAGAATATAAAATTAAACTATTGTAAGAGCCAGAGGTAGTGGATGAGGACAGTGAAACTGTTTTCTGGACACAGCAAGGCAGTTGCATACATGAACTCACAAAAATTGTGACAGCAGACATAAGACTTATTCGAGCTCAGGCCAGAAAATAATCCTGGCATGGAGGGTGGAAGACAGGCATGAAGTTCCATGCCTTGCTGGCGAGTTATTGGAAGGCATGCATGAAGTTCCACGCCTAGCTGGCGAGTTATTGGAAGGCATGCATGAAGTTTCATGCCTAGCTGGTGAGTTATTGGCATCGAGTAGCTTCTGGGAGAAGGAGAGTCTTTAGTCACACTCTTTAACCATCGTAAGGACAAGGGAAAACTCATGGAGGTCATTCTCAAGGGGTAATAATTGAGTTCATGCCTTGTGCTATTCTCTGCATTAAGTGATGGACATGCATTACCTAATTTGGTCCTTAGCAGTGAGAAGGATATAAACTGGGCCTTTGAAATTTTTTATGTTAGGGAATAGACATCACACACACACACACACACACACACACACACACACACACATGAGTAGTAAGAAAGAAAGGACATGCAGGAAGAATAAGAAATACTTAACATTACACAGCTGAAATGTAAATAACATTTACATTTAATGCAAAGAGTCTTGGGGAAATTGAGGATTAACAAGTGAACTGTTTTTGACTTTTGAGAAATGAAGATTGGAGTTAATCACATAATGCTAAATGCAGATATGCATCTTTGCTGTCTCACACAATTGTATCCAAAAGAAAGAGATTAAGGAAAGATTAAAAAGAAAACACCACAGACTTAAAAACATTGGAAAAGACATGATAGAAGATGAAAGAGGACTCAGGAAGAGAAGGCATTGACTGGGATGCGACATAAAATGCCCTTCACTCACTTAGAGACAAACAGGAAGCAAGCTGACTTTTACCAGACAATTCCAGAACATCTCCTGAAACAAAGCAAAAGAACCTCACATAAGGCCACGGATAACAGATGGCCTGAGAAAAAGTACACTGATCCAACTGGGCAGTTATGAATCAGAGCATCCCTGGGCTCAGGCTCAGCTGAGCATTAAACTTCTACAAACATCAGAAAAATAGAAAACCAAAAAGGAAGCTGAGGTAGAAATGCTAAATTAAAACCCCTGTCTACAAAGATAAAAGTCAACCCAAATGAGGAACCAATAACTTCTTTCTGAGTGCTTTTTAGGAAGGCAGTCAAGGAGATACAGGCTTTCACATCATGATGGCTTTTTAAAAGGACTACAAAGACAGTTGTCAATTAAATCTGGTTGCTAAGAATTCTGATGGCGTAGCAAAGGTCAAATGGTCTCATCAGGTATCTGGGTGATGACCCACGAAGGCAGGGAGATGGCTAACAAAATGGTTGCTAGGGCTACTGTGCTTGGTTCCAAAAGAGTGTAAGAGTAACATATGCCTAAGGGGTGATGTTAAGCTCAGTTCAAAATTTCAGACATGGATGTGATGAACACATAGCCTAATATGGCTTCCTGGCTCTGTGGTTATTACCCCTTTCCCTCTCATCTTCTGCCAGCCACTCTCTGTTTACTCACTCTGAGTCCTATCGGCCAGGCTGTGTTCCTGCTTCTCCATACCAGCCTCATTCGGCTCTCACAGGCAAGTGCCTGAGGTTTTACATATAGAAGCTGTCCTATCTCAACAGTCATTAGGAGATCACCAGCCAAAACAGTCAAAGTCCCTCTGAGTTTCCACCCACTTGCCCAGAGTTCCTGGGGTATACCAATAGGCAGGAAGCTGGAAACTAAAGCTTTTTCATAATCTTCTAATAGGAAAGGCAAAGGGATTACAATTAAGATTGCATGATTATGAGTAATAAATTTGTTGTAAAATCTGTCCATATGTTACATATGGAGAATTTAAACAAGGAAAATGATTTTGTCTGTGATAAAATTAAATAAACAAGGAAAACAGTAAGGGAAAATCATTCATGCTGTGTATCTTGAAGGCGGGGTCAGAAATTTTCACATATTTCTCTCTAATACTCAAGTAAAACATTAGTTGCCTAATATACACCTTTAGTATTATTGAATATAGGAATGAATGAATGAATGAATGAATGAATGAATAGGTAAATCAATGAGTTATGAGACTTTTTTGGCAGAAAAAGCTTATTGTGTCCATGTTAGCCAAATGCGCTAGTAATATCGTGGCAAAGAATTTTATTTGGCTTTCAAGATAATGGAAGAGAAGATGCTGAGAGAAAGCTCTGTGGAAGGCTTTGATGTACATGGATAGAGGTCTTGAAAGGTCATGATCTGATGGACACTCAGGTTGGCTGTCTACTGGGAGCTAGCTGCATGTGCAGCAGCATCTGTGTTGGGAAGGTCAGAATTCACAGAATGGCTGCAACACAGGGCAGTGAAGAAAAGACAAAATAAAATGTCTCAAACTACCTTTAAAATTTAAATGACAAAGACAACACTTCATATTCCTTTAGACATGAATGGAAGCATCAAAGTCCTTGGCAGCAATGCCTCCCCACCGTACCTGTGGTAAGGAAAACATGTCTTGTTTTGAAAGTGCACATTGGGTTGTAGCAAATCATTGAGGCATCAGTTTCATGATGCTGAACTTACTGTATTGGGAAAAAAATCAGAATGTGAAGGTTCTTAAAATTCAAATCGCATGCTTTTCTCCATTCATTTCAAGTGCTGATAATTGGGTATCTATCTTGGATTGAACTTCAACACTTCAAAATGTCTGCCTTTTCACCCATGAAATCAAGATGCTCCCTGTGGGTGATCATCTAGAGTCATACCACAAGTGGACATCTTCCAAAGAGTCTTCTCCAGTTTTCTAAAACATGATAGGAATACCTTTGATCCTTTCAACTTCCAGGTGAAGTGAATGTCTTACAAAAGCTTAAGGCGTGGGAATAAAAAATGGAAAAAAATGGAGGAAGCTAAAAGATTTGTTAGTAGTTGAATGTCGTAACTTTATGAAACAGTGATTAATGTGCATCTAAATGGAACAGTCTAGAAGATAGATATCCTTATCCCTTTGTACTATACAAGTATAAGACCTGACTAAGGCAGCAAAGATTACGATAACAAAAATCTTTTAAAAATTGGACCACGTTAATAAACCAAAATTCTTTCAAAAACGTTAGATGTGGAACATTGTCTTGCTGTTCATTTCCTATTACTGTAATACAATACTTTAACAAAGATACCTAAAGGGATAACAGCTTTAGTTTAGCCCACAGCTCCAAATAACAGTCTATCAATACGGGAAAATCAAGACAGCAGAAAATTGACATACACAGCCAAGTGCAGAGAGAGAATGAATGTATGTACAATTATCTTCAGCTTAGTTTCTCCAATTGTTTTACATAGTCTAGGAGCTAACCCCAGGGAATGTGCCACCCAATTTTAAAGGCAGGGTCTTCCCACATTAATTAACATAATCAAAACAATCCCATAGACATAGCCACCTGTCAACATGATGTTGTCAACTCCTTAAAGAGGCTATCTTTCTAGGTGGCTCTAAATTGCAGTAAGTTAAAAATTCAAACCATTACAACTTTTATCCTACAGAATGAGCAATGGAGGAAGATACTTACGAATCCATCTAAGGCCACATTCCTTGTTACAGGAATGAGGATTTTTATTTCCATGAATGTTTTTGTCCTAGTTTGTTAAGAATTCCTATGCTTATTAATTAACATCCATTAAGCAGAAATCTGTCTCTTTTCCTCTGCATCTTCATCACATAGTATAACATCAAATGAGATAGTATCAGTGGTTAAGTGATATAAATCTCTATTACCATACTTAATCTATGGAACACTAAAATACTAAGCATTCTTTAAAGGAATTTGCCACCTATTCTTTTAGAATAAAGTAAAAATGATAATATAATTCACTTGCAGTTGTACATAGGACAGTTATATCATATTAGGTGGGCTTATGACCTTGTTAATATTAATGCTATTGTATGGATGTTCAAAATTACATAAAGAGATGTGATTGGTAGTCACATTGACAAAGAGTGAACTTGTGATAGTTAATATAGCTCATTAACTTGGCTGGTTAAGGGATCAAATAAAAGACAAGCCACTGGGCACACCTGTGAGAGAATTTCTTAGCTTTGCCTGCTTGGTTTTGGTCTTATTGGGTAGTTCATATACTCTGTGGCTGTCACTGCTGCTGTTGCTACATTCCTTAACTGAAACCAAAACTAAGCCTCTTTGGCTTACAATGTTGTATGAAGACCAGCAGCTGCTTAGGAATCCTCCAAGCTTTCATTGAAAGAGGTCTACCAAAGTACCCAGCTCGTGAACCTAGAATACTAGGAACAATTTGAGAACTACTAAGATTTTGGTCCTTTGGTGTGGGACAACCATTGTTGAACTATCCAGACATATTATATAAGCCAATTTAATGA